>JAODAL010072281.1:0-15177 GCA_025379985.1 Phyllomedusa bahiana
TCTTGCCTCTATTTCTACACTTTTTTGCCTCCTCTGAGGATACATATGCAGTAAAAAACAACTCCAGGTCTACCATGCTCAGGGGCCCACCGGGGGTTTCACCTATTCCCCCGTGGGCCAGTCTGAGCCTGTGTGCCAATCTGGGTAAAGTTACAGACAAATTCACAACAGAAAATTCATACCGACTTTCATACATAACAGTAAAGTTTGAGTACTTTCCTTATGCTATGTAGTTACATATAAACACAAGATCTGTTAGACAGCAGGACATGGTAAGGGCATTATTTTTTATGATTTTTATGTGCATTTTTTATTCTGTGATTAAAGGACAATTGTATCTATCTTTATATTAAAACAGCAATATACTTTGGTGTAAGTGTAGATTATGCAGTTGGTGAAGGGGAATGGGAATCTACTAGCCTGAGTGCTTTACCAAATTGTATAATGGACTAACTATGAGGATGAATAACACATTTTAGTGGGATCCTTACCCTGAAAAGAGTAGCCACACTAGAGGCCATGCCATATAGTCCTCTAACTTCTTGAACAATCTAATCTGATGCCTTAGCCTTGATTCTCCTGATGAATCTAGTGAATTGACGTCTTATTGGAGGGACAGTTGAATGGGAGATGTTGAAGCACCAGGATTATCTTTTTAGGGCAAAGACTTTAGCATTCTGGGTGAGTGTTAGTACATTATAAGGAGAAATTAGTCCCAAAACCAAAGCTTAGCTGCTAAATTGCAGCTGCAGACTGCATTAGCGTTACACATCTTATTAAACAAGAAATGGCAGCTAAATGCATGTTTCTTGATCCAGTTGTTGCATTCGAATTTCTTTATGTTGATGCTGGATAAACATTTAAAGGGGGTTTTGCCACGATCTAATGTTGACGTGGGATCCTCCAAAATGGGTATTTAATTACTTTTCTAAATATGTCATCAAAAAAAGTGAAGCCTGTGAGATCCACAGCCTGACTAAGATGCCCTTAGTTTCCTGACAGTTTACATTAGACACGACCAGGAGCTGATCTGGCCGTGCTTGCGTTGTTTGCACTTCTTATCAGATGGCAGGGAACATGAAGAGCTTTGAAGGGACTGGGGAGAAATATCCTGTGTCTTTTGTATTGAGAATCCACTGGTTGTAATGTAATTAACTCAGTAAACATGCAGACGCTCCCTGGCTCTCTGCTCAGCCCCCCTCTCTCTTCCCTTGCAGCCGTTCCTGAAAGAATGAAAGAAAGCTGCCTGCTGAGCTTATCTTCTCTCCTGAGCAAATAAGAGGGAGAAATAAAACGCATATAGCTTGTGCACAATACAGTTATCCTCTGTGGATTAGCAAAACAGTGTTTGCTCAACTACAGAGACTGAGTATCAGGAGCGTGCATTGGCGGTGGAGTGATGACATCACAGAGAAGGTACTTGTTTTTTTAAACACAGAAACACAACGCCCCTTTTTCAAGCCTCAAAAGGGGAGTATCAGCCTGTTAGGTAAGGAACTCACTTCTTGGCAAAACCCCTTTAAGATTGGGCTACATATGAGATCTCAGTCTGTAGAATGTACTGTATATCTTCAAGAGAATTATCGACATCAACTTATTGTCACTTTTATTTTTCTAATTTGAATGTCATCATCCATATTAACAAATGTCCTGAATCTTGCAAAGTTTTCATTTTGTTTTCACACTGGCCGCTGAGCCTCACAATAGGCACAAGTGTCACTTCTTGCAGAGATCACTTCTCAGCAGTCATCTCATGATCATCACAGGCAGGTGATATTACTTATAGAGCTGGAGGCAGATGACATTGGATCAAACCATTGGTGATGGGGAAAGTTTTTATATCAGAAATACTGTTCACAGAGCAGAACAGTAAAATGGCTGCGCCCATAATCATATATGTAAACTAGAATGTAAAAGAAAATTCACAAAATATAAAAACAATTTAGAAGAAAATAATTTGTTTCAGTAATTTGTTCTTGTGAATTAAAAAACATAGGTGATACATAGGGGTTTTGTGATCACAGACATTGACAGCATATCAATAGAATATACTATCAGTCTCAGACAGATGTGGGTCCCACCTCTGGGAGTTATACCTATTTCTACAATGAGCATTCAGCTGTATTCCAAACTCCTATTGAAATAAATGGAAAGTAACTGCGAAGAATGGCTACTTGTCCATTCAGAACAGGTAGTTTCCATGGCCCGTCCTGGAGATAGAGGGGGGTCCCAGAGGTAGGATCCGCACCTATCTGACATTGATAGCATATCCTATCAATATGCCATCACTATCTGTGATGGAAAACCCCTTTTAAAGAATACCTATCACCTCCACACAAACACACAAAAATTGATAGTAAATGAAATTATAAGACTTTTCTCAAATATATGTCATTAACAATCCATAGGATTTCCCTCAGTATAACAGGGGAACAGGTTTTACTTTCACTTTGTAAAATCGGAGACTCACACTCTGTTGGAGATACCAACTGTGCAGGAGCTGAGGGCATAGCTGCTTGTACAGGGTGATCTGAGTCTCTCACTACATAGAGTACAACAGGCACAGCACACTGAGAACATAGTGTGACAGAGTTTGCCTATTGCTTCAGCCTCCTCATCCATAGAACACAGGCATCTATATTACACTGCTACTGGTGTGCACATGTTGTAGACTTACAGGCTCCCCCCTGCACAGTGGGCTCTCCCAGCTCAGAAGCAGGAGATTTGATACAACTGTCAACATAGTCATATATCAAGCTGTCATGTGCCGACTTGGCCCGACTTCAGTGCTGTCTTAAAGGCCAGTGTTTTTTTTTTAAAAAACGAATTACGGGGTAAAAAAGCTTTGTTTTTCCTAATTAAGCATATTTGAAAAAGTGTTTTTTTTTTTATTTTTAAATTTTTTCTATTATGGGATGGGCCTCTTAAGTAAACAGTTATTAGTTGGTCCATTAAGCTATTTTCCTGAAATTTTTCATATATGAACAGGTATTTAATTTTTGCTTTGGATATGATTCTTTTCTTTTATGCTCTGTGTATTAACATTTCTATCATATTATTGATGCCATACTTTACATCTTCTTAAGGGAACCCAAATTTTCCAACCTTTGACAATTTTAAAATGCTAAATAAAACCCCAGTTGGTGCCAGTGAATTGCGGGACCTTTACAAAAAAACTGAAAATCTTTGAGGTGAATTTTTGCAACTATCTTTAAGTAAAACCTGTGAATACATTTTCATATTATAACATCCTATAACTAAACATTATATGGACCATGAACATCTTTCATCTTTACACTTTGCCGCAACAAAGTTCGGCATCCTGTTTATTAACCCCTTACCATTGCAGCCATTTTGACTCCCGGACAAGCCCTATTTTTGAAATGTTCCTTATGTGAGAATACTTTTTTGACACTTTTACCCTACCACGGATTCAGAGATGTTTTCTCTGACACATTTGTGCTTAATTTAGTAAAAATTTTTTTTCTCCAAAATCCTGGTTTTTTGGGAAAAAATTTTCCCCCCTTGGGTTAAATATTGTGGCAGTTTTTACGGGTGGGTTTGTTACCTACGTAACCCAAATAATATTTTTTAAAAAAATCTTTTTGGGGCACGGCTTTGTAAAGGAAATAAACGGTACGTTTTTTTTTATTTTTATTTTTGGGTTTTTAAAAGTTTTTTTTTCCACTTTTTTGGATCTTTTTTTTTCTTTTTTTCCCATAAACTTTTAACAGTAAACTTCACTTTTTCACTGTTAAAAGGGGGAGATCAAAACTGCTATGAAATGGTCTCCATGTGACTGCAACCACTACCCGGTAATACAGACAGAGCACCCTGGCATAGTGGCAAGGTGGCCCATAAATTCTTTTTTTTAGACTACTGGGGTGTTTGGGGAAAGGGCCGCCCGCCACGCGTTTATATCGCACAGCACCAAGGAGAAAAAAAGTTTGATGGGCCATATCTCTTTTTTCCCCATGGGCCTATGAATTTTAGTTACGCCCTTTGCGAAATCCATAACTACAGTAAAGAGCAATAAAATACAGAGCAAAATATAATGGCTGAAAGATTTTTGTAATCTTAAAATAACGTATTTTTTTTAAAAACCTTTAAACTGATGATGTTAATTAAAACTATGTTCAATTTTTTTAATTTTGTTAAATTTTTTGTGTGCCTGATGATGAAAAAGGAGACAACATATCAAGATAATGCCATGAAGCCAAACAATACATTTAGTCCAATATTTGTCCACTAGAAAAAAGTTTTATATTTTTTTATTTTTTTTTTTAAGCACAAACTTTAATCATAGACCTAACCACTGAATTTTATTTTCCCTTTTTTTTGTTTTTAATTATCAACACTAATCAAAAGAAAATTTCCCAATTGAATTTTTTTTTCAAAATTTTGTTAAGATCATTGTGTTCTTTAAAATTTTTTGGTGCCAATTAGTAAATTAAAGGTGTCTCTTTTTAAAATACATTTTCAGTTATCCTTTTATAGGGAAAAAAAAGGGAAAAACAAAAAAACCCGCGCTTCCCATACTTTTGCACAAATAAATTTCGCAAAAAATCCAACTTCTTCCCCCTAAAACTGATAGCATTGTCCAACAGGGGGCATAACCTCAATGTTTAAAAAAAACCCACTTGGCAGTAGCCAAAAAAGTAAAGGGAAAAAAAAAAAATGATTAAAAAAGTATCACAAAATGAAAAAAGCTTGACCAGAACTTATAAAAGGAACTTTACATTCTTATTAAAACAAAAAAAAAAATATATATTAACAAAACATTCGACTGTTTGAGTGAGCGAAAATCTCCTTTTTGGGAATGAGGGATCCTGTTTTACTAATAGAAAATTGAAACTTTTCATTTAAAACCCAAAACGTCTGATAATAAGACGCTAATGTTTTCTGTATAAACAGAATGTTCAACTAATTATGCCTAGTGGCCAAAGTAAAGATTCGGGATTTTTTTTTTTATTAATGATGAAAGGAAAAAAACCATAACCAAAGTTTTTAAAAAAATGTTTTTAAGATAAAAAAAAAGTTAAACAATGGGAAACTCGCTGAGACACTTTCCCTTTTTAAAAAACCCTTCTTCAGTGTTCCCCTTAAAGGGTAGTAAAAGCTGAAAAATTGTGATCACTTTTTTTTTTGGAATTTCTAACAAAAGGGATTATAAAAAGTGAATTTTTCTTTTTACAAATTTACGGGCAACCCAACCCTCCAAAATTTTTAGCAAGATCACTAACCTTTCATCTTACTTTTTATTCATAATTTTTAAGCAAACATATACTACTCATTCTGCTAAAATGCCCATGTTTTAATTGTTTAAAATTTTTTGGTATACCAAGTTTTTTTTGTTGAAAGCTTAGCCTAGCCTTCTGCCCCCCAGTTGGGGACACCCCCGTCTACCCCATAGGGAAGCGGATGGACTTAGCCTGAACGCTAACTAAGCCGCAACAAATAACTGATAACCAAAATTATACAAGAAAAAGGACATTTAAGCACGAAGAGTGGCTATAGTTTAAATAAATTAAAAAAACAAAAGTAATACAAAAAAGGGTTTCGCTGATCTTCAAAGTTTTATAAGATGATCAACAGGTTGGGGGTTGCGGTTTTGATCAGCCAAGTATGGGTATTTTCGAGTTTAAATTTTAGTCGATGTGGCTGCATTGTATTTAACCCAACCCCCGCCATCCCAATGTAAAAACAGCCCCAAATTAATTATCATGTGTGAAATGCGGGCATTTTGTTGTTGGAAACAACAATCCCAGCAGCCA
The DNA here is from genome assembly GCA_025379985.1 of Phyllomedusa bahiana. NCBI lineage: Eukaryota > Metazoa > Chordata > Amphibia > Anura > Hylidae > Phyllomedusa > Phyllomedusa bahiana. The sequence goes on from JAODAL010072281.1 coordinate 5,775, forward strand.
CACCACCATGTACTAATTGTACAAGTCGTTTTAGGACAGGAAACATTTCCCCTGTGATATGCCCGGCACTTGAGTTCCCCTTTCCCCACACTACACTTGTAACTATAAGTCCCAAGCATGCCACAGAACACATGAGAACAGGAAGTAGGTGAAATCCTAAACAGAGGCACTAGAGCAGAACAAATGTAAAGGGAATTTTAAACCCCCCTGCACTTTTGAAAAAAAACATAAAATACAAGGGCCATGTAATCGGGTTTTTTCGCCAATTTTTTGGCTCTACTCGCCCCCTCCCACCCAAAATTTTTCCCCCTTTTGGGGGGACGCGGGTTTTCATGTTTGGCCCTTTTTCGCCACTTTTCCCCGCGCCTCGCATGAAGGGGCGGGCAAGGGGCGCGGTGTGGGCGCGGGGTGAGGTTTTCCGGGGGCCGGGACCGGGCGCCCCGAAAAACTCCGAGGCATTCCGATGGGAGCCCCACAAAGCAGACCAGGTTTTTTTTTGGTCTAAATCCTCCGACAGAGCAAAGTGAAGCAAATCCGAACATGCGAGGAAGAATCAAAGATCGCGACAGAAACCCGGGCGGCTCCGTTTCCGTGCAGCGGGAGTATGATTCCAAAAAAACCGCCTTTATAAAGGGGAAAAAAATTCTCAGAAAAGACTGAACGTAAAAAAAAACATACAAAAAAAAAAACACTTTCCAAAACTCAGAAAGGGGCAATACAAATTAGATATTTGGAAATTGCCGGAAAAAACAGTAATTTAAAATTTTGGAACCTATTCCCTTGGTTTTGCATAAACCCCAATCAAAAGGAGCGACAGTGGAACCATTAAAACCTATGGGGAAGTTAGACCAATCAGAATCCACGGCGGGATATTCAAAAACAGTAAAAATGCTGAAAAGAGCTATTGGTTAAGCTAACCCCGGGGCTTGGGTAGCTCAGCCTCAAATAGGAGCGACAGAGACCCATTCTACCTATGGGGAATTATTGACCACCAGAAAGGACGACAAAGACCCATTCTAGTCTAGAGAAGTTTAGACCAATAGAATCACGGCGGGATAATTCAAAATACAGTAAAAAAACAGAAAAGACGAATTGGGTGAGCTAGCGGGTGCTTGGCATACCACCAATCAAACGCGAGCTACTTCCCCCCTTTTGTCTATGGAGAATGGCGCACTGAAAAACCCCCCCGGGTCTCAGCGCTGTCGGCATGAAGTATTTAAACAAAAAAATTATTTTTTTAAATTAAAACATTTTCAGAAAAGAGCAGAACCCTCTTTTTCAAATAAAGCAGTAAAAAACCCGAACAAAAAAGCGTTTGTCCCGGCCCCCCGGGGGCCTACTAGGGAATTTCAATAAGAGAATGCCGGGGAAAAACAGTAAAATTTAAATTGTTTGAGCTATTTTCAATTTGGGCCCTTAACCACCCAAACAAATAGGCCCAAAAGTCCCATTAATGTATGGGGGAGAATGACCCAACAAACGGAGCGACAATGTCCCATTAATCCAAAAAGAAAAAATTTACCAAATCATATTCAAAAGCGGGGCAGTTTTAAAATACAGAAAAAATTCAGAAAAGAGCGATTGGTTAAGCGGCGGGGGCTCGTCCACTTTCCAATCAGAGGCGAGCTACCTTTTTCAAGTTCCAGGGAAAAGAAATTCTGAGCGCGCCTGGATTTCTAAGTTTTAAAAAAGGGCCCTTTTTGGACCAATGGGAGAGCGAGCGACGCTCCTGGGTTTTCTAATGCAATCTAAATAAAACTGTACATGGCCGAAATCAAATTATAACACTACGAAGTTGTCCCATGTGATAAAAAACGAAAAATAAAATGGGGTAACGAAAAAAAATATTAAATTTAATAAAATCATTTTATTTCTTTTTTTTCGTTGCACCCATACTATTGAACCTTGGCTAACAAAATAAAGAAATAAACTGATTTTATTGAAAAATTTTTTTTTCATTACCCCCATAATATTATTCATTTTATATACACAAGGGACAAATTTTTGTAGTGTTATAATTTGTTTCGGGCCCTTACAATTTTATTTTAATTGCTTAAAAAAAATTTAATTACTGTATTTCCCGGCAATTCTCTCTATTGCAAACCCAAGAGCCCGGCCCGGGGACAAACGCTTTTTTTTGGGGTTTTAACGCTTTTTTGTAAAAAGGGTTTTGCTCTTTATCTGATAATGTTTTTTAAAAAAATAAAAAACATTTTTTTAATTATACTTCATCCCACAGCGCTGACGCCAATTTCAGTGCCCCATCTCCCATGACTATAATGGGAGAAGTAGCTCGCTCTGAGGCTGGGAAGCCAACCACCCTAGCTTTAGCCAATCACTCTTTTTTTGTCTTTTTACTGTATTTTGAACTGTCCCCCCCTTTTTATTTTGTTGGTCCAAACTTCTCCTAGGAAAAAGGGGCTTTTTCGCTCCTATTCTGATTGGTTAATACCCTTTTATAGTTAGAATGGGCCACGTCCCTCCTATTCGATTGGGCCCAAAATTCTCCAAATATAATGGTCTTTTTGTCCCCCATTGATTGGGTGGGTTTTTCCGACCAATGAGAAAGCTTTAAAACAATTTTAATTACTGTATTTCCCCGGCAATTCCTCTATTGCAATTCCCTAGGGACCCGTTTTCCGGCGACAAAAAAGGTTTTTCGGGGTTTTTTAACTCTTTTTTTTTTGTAAAGAAAGGGGGCTGCTCTTTATCGATAATGTTTTTAAACACTTTTAAAAAAAATAATTTTTTGATTAAAACATTATCCCCAACGGCCTGGTGCCGAATTTCAGTGCGCCCTCCTCCCATAGACTAAAATGGAGAAGTAGCCGCGCTCTGATTGGCTGGTATACCAAGCCCCGCTACTCACCAATCAGCTCTTTTTTTTCTTTTTCGTATTTTTAATATCCCCCCGGGATTTTGAGTTCTAAACTCCCCATAGGGTTTTTTTGGTTTACTTCGCTCCTATTCATTGGGGCCCTTTTTTGCCGACCAATAGAAAAAGCTTTCGAATTTAATTTCTGTTTTCCCGGCAAAAATTTTCCAATATCCAATTCTTTAAATTGGATATTGGAACTGATTTTTTTTTTGATTTTTTATTTTTTTAGGTTTCAGCTCTTTTCCTGAGAATGTTAACCCTTTATAAGGCTTTTTGATTCATATTCTGCACCACATCTGGATTTATTTTTCGCGTTCCACCTTCTCGCATTGGGAAATGTTTTCCCAAAGCAGTCCCGACTGCGCCCATGCCCCGCACTGTGCCCCACACACACGGCGAGGCACAGGGAACTTTTTCCCCGCTGAAAGAGTGCCAACCTCCGGGGGCGAAACATAGGCGCAGCGCCGCACTGCGCCCCGGTCCCCCCCGCGCCTCACATACGGCCCGCGCGGCGGGCTTTTTCCCCCCCATGTATGACCGCACTACCTCCGGGGCCGAATCAAAGGGCCCGCGCCGCCGCCCTCGGGACCCGCACTGCGCCTAGAACACAGGGGAGGCGCGGCGGACTTTACATTTTGTTAGCGCCCCCGGCCCCCCACATAAATCAGGGCCAAATTTCCCCCGGAAAACTGGCGGAAAGGGCGCCCCGACCCGGGGGGATTCTACATTTGGCCCCAAAAGTTACTATTTTGACGACATAAACATTGCACATTTTACGGTTTAAAAAAAAAAAATGGTGTGAATACATTGTGTAAACTGTTCCGATCCTACATACAAATTCAATTTAACAACAAACCTAAAAATCCCAATCCTTTCGTAAACCCGGGGACGCGTATATTTATAGCTTTTCTAGTACATGTAAAAGCTGCCACTTACTTTGTTATACTAAGTTTATCATTACAATCTTATTGATAACAGGAAGGGGGACAATTTTGGGAAGAGCTAAGTATCAATATGCGAGCCCCCCTTGTCAATCTATGGACGTTCCCGGAAAAGGGACAAAAACCGGCTTTTTGGTTTAATAACACAGGGGTTTCATCCCAACATAAAATTTCAGACCCCGGGTTTTCCAAGAATATAGTAAGTATTGCACTGGATTATCTAGTAAAACATGACCAACAAAGGGTGTGAACTCCCTTAAAAAATTTTCCCCTCCCCACCAGAAGTAAAATGTATCTGTGTTGTCAAAAATAATAGAAAAAATGAATAAATAGGTGTTTCATTGTAAAGTCAAATGATAAAAGGTATAACAGGATGTGTATGGGGGGAATAAAAATTTACTAAAAACCTATTTTAAGAGAAATATTTACTCCTCCAGCATTTTCCCCCAAAATACCAAGTATTTTCCAAGTATTAAATTTTGATAAAATTTGGGCCAATTTATTGTTAATTTTGCCCACAAATACTTTTATAGATCTTAGGGGTTTGGGTTCCTGTCACATACAAAAATGGGAAATTCAATCACCTTCTATTTCACAGTTTTCTTTTCCTGTTTTTTGGGGCCTACTTTTCTTTATTATTCTTATTGGGGGAACGGGCTGATAACCCTTTTTAATGGTCCTAAATTGTCCACCACACTTGTCTCAGGGGCTAAAATAACAACAGAAAACCACATGGAATGGGGTTTAAAAGGAACATGTTTCCTTTTTGGTGTCATTTATTCTATAACTTACTGTAGTTTTTTTAGATCTTACTTAATAAAAATTTGGGCAGTACTGCCAAGGTTTAGTAAATTTCAATAATAGTTTTTGCTGTCCCGTCTCCCAAAGGGAAATTTACTACGACTAAACTTTTTAATCACATCTTAAACAACAAAAAAACTTTAAAAGGATGTTACAGTGGCTTTGTCTCGCGTCCCATCATTTGGGGTAGAATTTAATTTATTGCTGTCTTAAAATACCCAAACTTTTTTTCAACAAAATTCTTCAGTTACAGTTTCAAATTTGGGTATAGGAAATGAATATTTAAGATTTTTTCTTTTAAAACCCAAAAAATATTTACCTAATTACATTTTAAAATGAAGCTTTTGGGTATGTCCCCCATGACAAGTTTTTTAGGATTTGTGCGTACTCACTTTTTGACCCGGGGGCTGTTTTAGAGTTCCCGCAGGGAAAAAACCCAAACTGCCCTCACACCCCAAAAGCTAATGTCCAAACCCCATTCCCTTTGGGGGAAAAATATAGCCCTGCATTTGTTTCTCCCAGGGCCCGAGATTTTTATCTGCAGTTTTGGGGGTTTCCCGACTTTTTCTCTGCCTTTTGGTTTCCCGACCAGGGCCCCAAAGCCAAAGTCGGCCCCCGTTTGGGGCCCCCTTTTCCCAAATGCCTGTCCCGGAAACTCAGTGCCAAAGCCCTGCCTGTCTGGGGCCCAGTGCCATTTACCCGCCATCCCCGGACCCAGTGCCCACAAATTTTCCGGGGCCCATTTCCCCCCCCCCGCGATCCTTAAAATTTTGTGCCCCCTCCAAATGTTTCCCAAATTTCCCCGGTACATTTTTGAAAAGGTTTCCCGGGAAACACCCCCCATTAAAGGTGGGGGGGGGCTGTTAGGGGTTGTGCTTTTTCACTTTCTGACCCTGCGGCTGCCCCAGTGTTTTTCCAAAAATTTCCCCAGGGCAATAGTTTAAAAAGCCTTAACCCCCCTCACAATTGACGCCCCCTTCCCCAAATTCCCCCGGTGGGAAAAATATAGCCCTGAACATTGTTTTTCTCGGGGCCTGAATTTTGAGGGTGCAAGGAATTATTCACTTTGCTCTGTTTGGGTGGGTTTTCCTGAAATTGCTCTCGGCCTCCTGGACTTTAGCCCCAGTTTCTTTTTCCCTGGAAAATCTTTTTTTCCCTTTCGGCCTCCCTGGACTTCCATTCCTGCCCCGCTTCTCCCCCTTTTCAGTTCTTCCCCCCTTTGGGTTTTTTCTTTGTATCCCTTTTTTCTTTTTCCACAGTAAAGTCCTTTTAAAAAGGGAAAACCTGACAAAAAGTTTTTCCCAACCCACAACCCCACGCGATTGCAACTTGAAATACTTTTCCAAACCAAAAGTAAATCCTCCTTGACGTCAAATAGAAAAAAATGTTTTTGTGTTAATACAACACTTAATTTTTTTTTGGGGGGGTTTTTGGGAGTAAGAAAAAGAATATTTTTTTTTCCTTTCCACCGTTTTTAAAAATTTTTTACTAAAAACCCCAGGGGAAAAATGAAACCCAAAAAAAAAATTTGTATTTTCCTTTTTTGGATGCGGACCCCTTTCCCCTAAAACCCCATAGCAATGAATGGGACTAGTTTTCCCTGACGTAACCCTTTCTAAAAAAAAAAACGCCCCAAAATCCACAAAAATACCCCTTTGAAAACCATGTTGTCCAATGCAGTAGAAACACGGGGTTTCCCAAATGAGTACATTTTACCCCTCGCCTGGACGAAACCCCCAAAAATTACAGATATTAACAAAGGGGTTTCTGACTTTGGGCAACTAAACCCCCCTCCAAACACAAGGCATTAGGGGGAAAGGAATGAGAAGTTTAAAGCGCCCTCTATTGGGATGAAAACAAACCCTTTAAATTTTGGTTTTTACCCAGGGGTTTTAAAGAAAGCAAAAAGGATATTTAGCCAAGCCAGTATCTCCCCTCTGCAGACAGCGTTTCGTTAAAGTTTTTTCCCCATTTATTTCAGAGCAAAAGCGGGTACCGGGTGGGTTTTGTGGGAGGGCAATGAGTGGCTCAAAAGGAGAACATCTCTCCCCTTTAGGGAGGAGAGCACCGTTTTAAATTTTCCCCTAACTTTTTTTCAGAAATGTCACAATAACGGGAAAACTACTTGGCCAGACAAAAGGGCAAATTTTTAATTGCAATCTCTATTAAAATTTGGGGTTTCTTTTGACTGTAACACATATGTTTTTATTTTAAAAAGTTTTCGAAATTTTTTACATCATTTAATCAAACCTAATTTTTTAAAACCCAAAACCCTTTTTTGTATATTTAAATCATCTTTTCAAAAATTCATAGTACTTCCTTTCTTTAAAAAAATTTGAATCTTCCCGACACTTATCTGACTTGAATAGTTTAATTTTTTTGGGAATAAACTCTGGGAGTTTTGCTAAAATTGTGGGTTTAAAGCACACAAAGGGACACACCCTTTTTCTTATTTAAAAAGGTAAACAAACATTAAAGGGTTTTCTCACTACCCTTTATTCATCTTACATCAAATCCTGTTTTCTTTGGTTCCCTTTGCATTCAGGGGGCCCGTTTTTCGGCTTCTACTAGGCGCAGTAAAAACAGGGCTGGGAACTAAACAACCAGTGCTGGCAGCCTAAACAGGATAGACAAACAGGTCTGTACTATGCGGCCCCGAGGAGCTGATGTAAACCCATAAAAAAAGGGGGGTATCTGGGAAAAGGTAGGACCTGTTAATGGACACATATTGGGAAAAGTGACTTTTTTTGCAAGATCTTGAACATAAAAAGCAATCCTTGTGGGTGGAGACAAACCCCTTTAATTCCCTCTCCTTGTGGTGGTGATAATGTTGAAAAAGCTTCACAGTCCAAAGCATTTTTGATGTTTCTTTTGAAAACTTGTGATCTCCATGGGGTAAACTGTAGATCTGATTTATTTTGCACTATTGGGTATTGTTTTTTGTATTCATTTTTAATTGTTACATTTTATATATCTATTAATTGGATGTGTCTGTGGTTTTAAGGGCAATTGTATTCCCAACTCTCTAGGCTTAATAACTAGGGCGTGTTGCCTGAAATGTGTAAAGCCATTTCTTTTTAAGTGTATCATGGTCACTGATTTACAGTAAAGATCTTTTTTTTTAAGAAACTGTTTTTTTTTCTTTTCCTCTATTTCTACATGCAGATATGCACTTTTTTGCAGCAACTGCTGTAAAATGAGATTAGTCTGTCCTGGCCATTCAGAAGTGTTATTATCACAGCTAGAAAGGGGAAAAATTTTTATTGTCAGTTTCAATTGTATAGGACTGGGGGAAAAAAAAAAAGAATTGTCAAAAATTCTAACAAAAAGTTTTCCAGGAACATTTTATTTTAAACAAAAATTGGGTCTCTAAACAGAAGTGGGGCCCTTTGAATACCCGAGCCAATGCAGAAATGGCTTGTAGTGCATTCCTGACAATTTAACACCCAAGGCAATTCTCTTTCCAGTTTACCCTAACTAAACCCCACATGAGTGTCTGACTTCAGTCAGCTGAATCAGATCTGGTCATTTGAAAATAATTGACCTACCCAAGACATGAGCATAGTGTAAATCAAAGAGCTGTCAATGGTTAAACCAAAGGGGAAATAACTGGGCATCAGTTTTTTTTTATTTGCTTCATTTCCATTCTGTGTAATTATAAGTAGGGCGAGGGTTTTGCCATGAACAAAACAATCGGGGGGGTACAGGACAGGCTATTATTTTAGAAGGAAGCAGGAGGTGCCTGAAAAAACCTGATAAAGGTGTGTGAAAAACCCCTTACCTCAAATTAAAGCTTTTCCAAACCCCAAACCCATTTCCATAAGGGAAAGAAAAAAAACAAAAAGCTTGTAAAATGCTCAAATTTTTAATAGAAAACGCTTTATTGTAGGGGATAAATATTTATTTTCCACCGTAATTAGCAAAAAAATTTTTCCAAATCAGAACGTGATTTTTGGATTTTTTTTATCATTTTTTTTTCTCATAGTTTAGTTCTACCCATGATGACAATTTCAGGCCTCCTAACTTTTTAAAATGGGGGCTGATAAATACTGTTTCCCCCGCTGTGTGTATGTTGTTTAAATATTATATATAATATATATCTTTTATATATAAATTTTTTATATTAAATTTTAATATAATATAATACAACATGTAATATTATGAATAGATATAGAGTTGGGCTATTTTTTCAACAAGTCCCCCTTTTAAATCTCTAATAAATGCATTGCCAAGAGGTATTCTAATCCCTTAGAAAAAAAATAATTTTGTTCGCAAAAATACAACTCCACAGCACAAATTGCACTTTTATCATAAATTGTTCCTTTCAAAAGTTTTTGAGTTTTTTGGGAAAAAAAAATAATCAATGGGCCAAATGAAAGAGAATAAGCAGGTGATCACCAATTTTAAAAAGCCGATTCATTGAGTTTTTGCGGGGTATATTAGTCTTGTATGGAGCTTAACCCGCAAAAATAAGTTGCTTTTTTGGGAAAGCTTTCCTCGCTTGTTTCCACAATTTTGGGTTTAAATTTTTGTAAAAAAAAAAAATATACTCACCTTTTTGATCTTCGGTTCCAAACGTGGGGTCTCTTGATTTTTTTTTTTTCTGTTTCTCTCCCAACGTCCCACTGCAGCCAATCAGTGTTGCCCCCTTGATTATTTCCCATTAGGGTTTCTCTCACTCACCCCTTTGGAAGAAAGGCTCTGAAGGTGTTGTCACAAAGTACATGACAGATATTCTGTATTAAAGGCACAACCTCTTTAAAACTTGTTTTATAGTCGCACA
>JAODAL010072282.1:0-15177 GCA_025379985.1 Phyllomedusa bahiana
AAAACCCCTTTAATTTAAAAGAAGCAAGCTTGGCACAAATGTCTCCAACTATCTCCTGTTTGGTATAATATATGCCAAAACTGCTACCAAGTAACAATAGACTGGACCTTTAAAAGAGAGTATCACCAAAGAAAACCCCTAAACACTCTAAAGAAAGGTAAACCTTGAAAAAAAACCGCTTTATTTCAATCAAAAATTTCAACAAATTATTTTATTATATCAAAAAGTTCAAATCGTAAAAACCACATACAAAAAAGAGGAACCAATATACAAATGGAAACACGATGGTGAAGTGGATAGAAAACAAATACCCATAATACCCAATCTATAAACTAATAAGTGGGAAGAGGAAAATTTTATGGGCTTTTCCTGTTATACAATTGGGGGATTTTTTGGTCCCCTTTGAAAGGATCTAATAGATAGGTGGGTGAAAATGCGACATTTCTATTCCCTCACAAAGAGCACACAAGTGGTCCATGCCTGCTGCATGCTAATAAAGCAGTTAAGAGTCCAGCTGTACTATTTTTCTAAGATTAGGGGCAACATGTATGATTTTTGGCACCCAGGCGCCTTTTTTTTTGCAGCTTAGTAGAAAAAATGTGCCAATTTATAAACCTTTTCACGGGGGTCACAGATTAGGCGTTTTCTACTCCAAAGTGACACCTGGCTCGGTAAACCATTTTTAAAGTGCTCTACCTTTTCCAGCAGTAATGCGCCTGGATTTGCCATACAAAAAGTTATTTAGTTATTTTTGTATGGTTGTATTGTGACATGCCTTCAGCAGTCCCCCAGGTCTCAGGTGCATTACAAAGTGCCGCTGGCGCTTTGTAATGCGCCTAATATTGGAGTGCGCCTGATTAAAAAAAATTTGCGAAAAAGGGGGGCCCAGTTTTCGGCGCAAAAACGCCGACTTTGGCACAGCCCGATTCTACATGTGCCCTATGAGTCCGGGGAGGGAGGGCCTTGTTCCCCCCTGCACTGTTTTTCAGCCCTTTTTTATCGGTTTTTTTTTTTTGGGAAAACCGTCTGCAAACCGGCTGACAAAGTTTTACACGGACCTTAACGGAAAATCTACGCAGCGGTCCCCACTGCACAGCAGTTTTTCAGACCGCCGGCGGTCCGAAAAACATAGAACATGTTCATTCTTCCGAAAACCTTTTTTTTACGGAATATGAATATGTCTATTTGAAGGGGGAGGGCTTTTCTCCGCCAACTGTAGAGAAAATTCGTCCCCCGGCGGGCGGCCATGTGCACGGCACGAAAACAGTACCGACCGGTATTTGTCCTGTGCTGTGTAAACGGGCCCTAAGAGATAAAGAGAACCGCTTGGAAGCCAGCGACTTTTCACCTCTCCAGTCATTACAGTAGTTTGGGGTGGCTTTCTATAGTGACAGGTTTTCTTTAATGCTCACAAATTGTTCTCCGGCACTAGGGTTACAAACTAGTCTTGCTCCACTCTACCCAGTGATAAAAACAGTGATGTGCTACCTCCACTGGTCAGAATGCTTACTTTCTAAAAAGGGGGTTTTTCCTTTCTTTTTGGGAAAAGGGAATCACTCAAAATATTAACAGTAAAAGCAAACCTGCAAACAATCTTAACCTTCCTGACGTACATGCACTTCTGAGTGAAAATACTTAGCGCAAAAATTTGTAATGTAAATTATTTTTTTTTTCCTGGAAAACCTAAATCCAGATTAAGAAACTGATGGAATCAAATTTTTACTTGGGGGTGGATTATTTGTACTGGCAAAGAGTTTATTTGTAGTACATTCAAGTAATCCATAGGGCATGATTTAAACTGCTGTTTTTTATTTAGAATGTTCCAGCACAGTTTCAAGGGGACAAATCCATGGCACGAACCAGAGACAGCATATGCTAGTAAATTTAGGAAACACACCAAGGGATCGACGGTTTTATTTGCCCCACGGGAACCCCCACCCGGCATTTTTTTCCAAAAGAAGTCACATTTTCCCTGAATCCTAAAATCCACTTTAAAAGCATTGGGATTTAAGCAAGTGGATAAGCCCCAAACTATTCACCCCAAAACCCTCTTAAAATTTGCTAATTGCGAGGAACTATAGGCCAATTTTCCCAAGAATGCTCAAAAATACCAAACTAAAAGTTATTAGGTGCATATATAAAATTTATATATATTTTGTGGTGGTTTTTTCCATTATTATGCCCATTAGCTAAAGCTAGAAAAACCACCGTGTCATCAGCAGCAGGTAGGTGGACTGGGACTCATTAAAGTTCTGCTCGGTCCTCACAGGTATCTGGAAACTTGCTGACTGAATCCCACAGCTGCTGTAGGGAGCATGGGTTGGATACAGAGAGAGAATACGATGATCAAGGTGGTCCCACAGATGACCAATTGGGTTCAAGTCTGGGGAGTTGAAGCCTGGGTAGTCGTGCTTTTCCAACCAATGTCGGACATTTCTCACCATGTGACGTCAGGACTGGGACAATGTATTCTGGTGCCTTAGTCAAATAAGGCATATGGTGCCCCCCCTTAAATTGAAATTGGGCCCATCCATACCTCCTTGCCCCCCTTCCAACAGTTTGGGAAAAGAAAACCCCAGATTGGGGATGTACGCTCAATCCTTCGTCTCTTCTTTTCAACAGAGCATAAGTTAAGACAGGGGGCTCGAAAAGTCAACACACTTCTGGGACTCCAAAGTTAAAGGGGGGGTCATCCCAACTTTGGGTTCGTTTTTTATTTTTTTTTTTGTTTTGTATTCACTTTGCATTATAATTGATAAAACTAAACTATTAACACTCCTTTCTTGAAAGCATTTACTTTGTTGAATTTTTTCCACACCTGCCCCATTTGAAATTTTAAGGGGGGAAAATAGTATTTGAACACTGGCGATTTGCAAGTTTCCCCCCTAAAAAGAATGGAGAGTTCTGTAATTTTTATTGTTGTTCACTTCAACGTGGAGACGAATCTAAAAAAAAAAAACCAGAAAATCACAAATAATGATTTTTAAAAAAAAATTTTAAATTTGGATTTTCTTGCATAAATAAGTATTTGTACAATAAAAAAAAACAGAATTTAATTTATTTGGTACAGAAACCTTTGTTGAATAATAGAGGTCAGCGTTTCCTGTAGTTTTTGACCAAGTTTGTTCACACTGCTGCGGGGATTTGGCCACCCCCCCATACAGTATTTCCCCACTTTTGTTTCAGGTTTAAGGTGTCGCTGATCTACATTAAAGTTTCAGCTCCCTCCAAAGTTTTTTCGATTGGGTTCAGGTCTGGAGATGGCTAACCCCACTCCAGGACTTGAAATGCTTTTTGAAGCTGCCCCCTTTAGTTGCCCTGGCTGTGTGTTTCGGGTCATTGTTCTGCTGGAAGACCCAGCCCCAAGCCATCTTCAATGCCCTTCGTGAGGGAAGGAGATGTTGGCGAAAATCTGGCGATACATGGCCGTCCTTTCTCCTCTTTAATACGGTGCAGTCATCCTGTCCCGTTTGCAGAAAAGTACCAACAAAGTTGATTTTTTTCCCCATCTTTACGTTGGGGGGTGTTCAGGGTTGAAACATCCTTCTTCCCCCCCAAGAAAAACGGCCAGGGGGGTTTGTACCAAAACTTTATTTGGTCTCTCTGACCACACAACCTTCCCCCTTTTCCCCTCGGGATTTTCAGAGGGTCATTGGCAAGCTTCAAACAGGGGCCCGGACAGGCTGGCGTGGCACGGGACCCTTTCGTGCCTTTCGGTTTTAATCCCAAAGGGGTGTATGTGTTACTACAGTAAATCTCTCAGCTCTATTCAGGTATTGACCATTTCCCCCCGTGTACTTGGCCGATTCCTGACCTTCTCAAAAACTCCTTACCCCCTGTGCCTGATCTTTCATGGAGCCACAGACTGAGGAAGATTGCTCATTTTGTGTTTTTTCCCTTTTTCAATATTGGCCAAATTTTTTCCTTCCCACTTGCTGCTTCCCTATTGTCCTGTACCCCATCCCAGCCTTGTACAGGTCTACAAAAATTTGTCCCTGGTGTCCGTAGACAGCTCTTTGGTCTTATCATGGTGGAGAGGTTGGAGTGTGATTGATGTGTGGACAGGTGTTTTTTTTATACAGGTAACGAATTAAAACAGGTACAATTAATACAGGTAACAAGTGCAGAGTATGGGGACTTACTGCGTGCAAATACAGCTGAAATTCGGCGAGCGGGGAGAAAGTGACATGCACATTATCCCGGCGGGATACGCGCCGTGGATAATGAAAGTCTATGGGGCCGGCGAGCTGCCCAGCCCCCGCTCCACCCCCGTACACACGCCGTAATTGCGGGCGAAATCCGTCCCGCAATTACGGCGTGATTCAGGCGTGTGAACATAGCCTTAGGGTGCTTTCACATGGAGCGTTTTTGCCGCTTTTTTACGCTTGTTTGCAGAAATGTACAACATTAATTGCTGTGTATTTCTGGAAAAAAAACACACCAAAAACACGTCAAAAAGGCCCCTCCAAAAATGCACCGTGTGAAAGCACCCTTAAAGAAAAACTAACAGGTCTGTGAAAGCCAGAATTCTTGCTGGTTGGTAGATGATCTAATACTTATTTCATGCAATAAAATACAAATTAATTATTTAACAATCATGTAATTTTCTGGATTTTTTTTTAGATTCTCTCTCTCACAGTTGAAGTGTATCTACGCTAAAAATCACAGACCTCTCCAGTCTTTGTAGGTGGGATTGATTTACTTGTCTTAGATCATTGTATCTTATACTATGTTAATGTTGCATGTCATAGATGGCCTGCAGCAGCAGCCTCTGGAGTAAAATTCAGATAGCAATCATTTATTCTGGAAAAGCAAAAAATAAAATTATTGTTTTCTGAGATTATTTTGGGCAGTAAACCAAGTGATATTAAGTCATTTCCCACTATGCTAGTAAACTTCTGTGCAATAAAAGGCTGTTGAATATTTGGCATAAACTGTAATAGCTATGCTATCTGAGAATGTTGTTAAAGCTCGTAATGTAGTTGCATTTATGCATGTAAATTTGTATCCATATAAACATACATATAACTATGTATCTTCATGAAATGAATTCTAGGTAAATGTACATTTCAGAAACCCTAACATAAATAATTCTTGCTACTTTTTACAGATGCATGTATATCAGGCACACCCTACAAAACTAATTATTCTACTCTGTACATATACTCATATATTGATATATACAGAAGTCCGAAAGTATGTGTAACATGTCATTCACTAGTGCTCTGTGATATATAGGGTTATATAATAGAGGAGAGAAGCTGAGTTCTGTGATATATAGGGTTATATAATAGAGGAGAAGCTGAGCTCTGTGATATATAGGGTTATATAATAGAGGAGAGAAGCTGAGCTCTGTGGTTAAGGATATTGATAGAAGTGAGAAGCGAGCTCTGTATTATGGGTTATATAGAGGAGAGAAGCTGAGCTCTTGATATATAGGTTATATAATAGAGGAGAGAAGCTGAGCTCTGTGATATATGGGTTTATGATAGAGGAGAGAAGCTGAGCTCTGTGAATATAGGGTTATATGATAGAGGAGAGAAGCTGAGCGCTGTGATTTATAGGGTTATGTGATAGAGGAGAGAAGCTAGATCTGATATATAGGGTTATAGATCGAGGAGAGAAGCTGAGTGCTGTGATATATAGGTTATATGAATAGAGAGAGGAGCTGAGCTCTGAAATATATAGGGTTTTATGAATAGAGGGAGAGAACTGAGCTATGTGATATATAGGGTTATATGATAGAGAGGAGAGAAGCTGAGCTCTGTGATATATGGGTTATGTGAAAGAGGAGAGAACTGAGTCTGTGATATATATGGTTATGTAATAGAGGAGAGAAGCTAAGTTCTGTGATATATAGGGTTATATGATAGGAGAGAAGCTGAGCACTGTGATATATAGGGTTATATGATAGAGGGAGAGAAGCTGAGTTCTGTGATATATAGGGTTATATGATAGAGGGAGAGAAGATGAGTTATGTGATATATAGGGTTATATGATAGAGGGAGAGAAGCTGAGCTCTGTGATATATAGGGTTATATGATAGAGGGAGAGAAGCTTTGCTCTGTGATATATACAGGGTTATATGATAGAGGGAGAGGAGCTGATCTCTGTGATATATAGGGTTATATGATAGAGGAGGAGAAGCTGAGCTCTGAGATATATATAGGGTTATATGATAGAGGGATAGCAGCTGAGCTCTGTGATTTATAGGGTTATATGATAGAGGAAAGAAGCTAAGCTCTGTGATATATAGGGTTGTATGATAGAGGAGAGCAGCTGAGCTCTGTGATATATAGGGTTATATGATAGGAGAGAAGTTGAGCTCTGTGATATATAGGTTTATATGATAGGTGATAGTAGCTTAGCTCTGTGATATATAGGGTTTTATGATAGAGGAGAGGAGCTGAGCTCTGTGATATATAGGATTATATGATAGGAGAGAGGCTGAGCTCTGTGATATATAGGGTTATATGATAGAGGAGAGGAGCTGAGCTCTGTGATATATAGGGTTATATGATAGAGAGAGAGAAGCTGAGCTCTGTGGTATATAGTGTTTTATGACAGAAGTAAAGAAGCTGAGCTCTGTTAAATATAGGGTTATATGATAGAGGAGAGAAGATGGGCTCTGTGATATATATGGGGTAAGTAGGACTCCCACGGTCTCTCATGGAGTCCGGTCAGTATTTTCTCTGCCTTTTTACTCAGAAATCCTGCTCCAAATTATATAAACCTACAGTATATATCACAGAGTTGTTCTTCCTCTATTACATCCTGCTTTCAGAAAGAGTAGCATAAATCACCTGACAACTTCCCTTTAAACCATCAAATATGGCCACAGACCCTTATTCTTTACTTGTCACAAGTATATTGCAAATCTAATTTATTTGTTAGACCTGGTTCACATCTGCATCTGAGTTCCTCTGCTGCAGAGGTGGAACCAGATCCATTTGGCTCCTGATGGATCCTATTGACCACAATGGGTCTGTCAGTTTTCCGCTATGGTGTTTGTCGTTTTTATGGAAGGAAAATTTGGCTATTTTTACCGTCATTCCCAACAGAGTTTGCAACAGAGGTGTCAAACAGAATCTCCAATGCTGATATGAACCAGGCCTTAGGCTATGTCTACACATGTCTATGTCTATGTCGACCGCAATGAAAAATGTATGCTGTAGTCAGTACGACAGATTTTTTCTGGTTGGTTTTAAAATCCACTGGATTCAGGCGGAGTTTAAAACATGGCAGACATTTTGCCTGGATATGCTGTCGGCCCCATACCTTCAATGTACAGGGCCAACCGCAACTCTGAAAACCAGCCACGTGTTTTAGTGCAAATCTACGGTAAAAACCACAGTCCAACAATATTAAAATGCTGTCAGATTTTGGACGCCATTTTAACATTGCTGTGCAGACATAGGGCTTGTTCACACGGCGTTTTTCTGATCCGTTTTACGGATCCGCAAAACGGATCTAACAATTGTCAGTGTGATTAACATTAAGTTGAATGGCAAAAGCGCATCGCTGTTCCCACGGGAGATCAGCGTTTGCGCTTTTTGAGAGCTCTTCTGCACTGCGCTTTTCGCATCCGCTTTAAGAATTGACATGTCAATTCTTTGTGTTTTACGCAACTGAACGCCCATAGAGATAATGGAGTCCGCTTTTGGCACTTGTCCAAAAGCGCTCCCACACTCCTGGTACGTAACAGCGGCGCTTTGCATCCGTAAAGCGGATGCGAAAAGGCATGGAAGGCTGGACGGGGATCGCTGGCGGCGGCGGCAGCGGGAGCGCAGGTGAGGCTCGCGGCGGCAGCGGGGAGGGGGGCTGTGGGCGGGGGAGGCAGGTGAGGCTGGGGGCGCGAAGGCTGGGGGCGCAGTGAGGCTGGGGGCGGAGGGCGGGGCGCATGAGATGGCGGGGCAGCCAGAGTGGGGGGCAGTCATGATGATGGCTGGGGCAGACATGATGATGGCTGGGGGCAGACAGGGATGATGGCTGGGGGCGGGCATGATTGATGGCTGGGGGCCCCGGGGTCATGTTTGATGGCTGGGGAGAAGAGATAGGTGGGGGAAGAAAAAAGAGGGGGGGAGACAAGGAGAGGGGGGGGGGAGAGAGGGAGATGGGAGGAGGGAGAGGAGGAGGGGAGACGAGGGTGGAGGGAGGGGAAGGAGGGGGGGAGAGGTAGGAGGAAGCCCTTGGAGAGTCGAGGAGCTGGGGGCAGTCAGAGGGCTGGGGCTAGAATGGCTGGGAAGAGAGAGAGAGAGGAGAGAGAGAGAGAGAGGGAAAGGAGAGAGAGAGGAGAGAGAGAGAGAGAGAGAGGGGGGGAGATGAGGGAGAGAGAGGGATGAGGGAGAGAGAAGAAGAGAGAGAGAGAGAGAGAGGAGAGAGATTATCCCTCTGTGAAAAAACGCATCCGGAAAGGGGATGCTTTAAAACGCAGGTGAAAAAGCATTGAAAACGGATCCAAATAAAGTATCCAATGCTGCGTTTTGCGGATCCGCTTCCCGGATGCGCTTTTCAAGTGCGAAAAACGGATCCGTAAAAAGGATCCAAAACGCCGTGTGAACAAGCCCATAGCCTTACACTGTCAGATGGTGAAGAATGAAACATTACTACAGATAGTGTGTTTCCACCTTTTTTACACTATTTTAAACATCACCAGGCATTACACTGTGATCTCAGTTTCTAAGCTGCATGGCCATGTAAATCCCTAACAATGAGTCTCCCGAACACGTGAAATCATGGCAATTTATTAGTTGGTGGGGAGTGACAGGTGATTTCTACACAATACTCACTTCACAGTCCTTCACAGTCCTGTTCATGAGCTTTTTTACAGAACTCCAAATCCTCTACATAGATATTGTATTACATATTAAAATTCTGGCAGCCTGCAGCCTCCACCAGGGGGAGTTAATGAGCCTATGGTATACTGTTTATACATTCAATTCAATAATAAAACTGTATGTAGTAATCTCCTTATTTCAGCATGAAGGCAGAACAGGTAGCTAGAACTATATTATTTAATATCATGTCTACACAATAGATATGAAGTTCTCTATGTGGAAAAATTGCACACCAAACACTGTAAAGATATAGTAAGAAAGCAATTAAGAAAGCAGAAAGAATTAAGAACATTGGATTAAAGGATGGATGTAAATATTAAGCATTATGGAAACCAAATATTTTATGACTAATTTGGTGTCTTCTTTTCACCAACATTTATTTAAAAAAAAAAAAAAAAACTATTTACATTACATTTAACTAAATGTGCACTTACTGATAGTGCATCTTCTTCCACATCGCTGTAATGAGACTTTGGTTGTCCTCTGTCCTTGATCACATTTGTATGTACAGTTGCTGGTCTGGAGCTCTTGGGTCTAATTTGTGTCCTTAAAAAAAATTACATAAACGTATCCTGTATAAAATAATCTTATAAATATATAATAATTCTGATTACATCTCAGGCTTTTATAAAAGTATTAAAGGGGTTGTCCAGCGAAGAAAATCAAGGTTAAGCAAGGTCAAGCTAAGTAACGCTACATTGGTGGTGCAGATTCCTGGCTTTTTCCTTGACCGTACTTGAATATACTTTTAAATTTTAGTGGAGCGACCATGGTGTATAAGTCTCCAGACACCTGAATGGTGCCTCTCCATAATGAAAAACATTACCCCTTTTAAACTATGTCTAGAACCTCTGACCCAATCAATCCTTACTTAACTCTGCGCTGATGAGGGACAAACACTTCAAAACTGCTGTCTGCGGATGAATATCTAGTGTGGCTTTATTTCTTGTCATATTTCACAGCTTTGTAGGTTGGGTGTGACCTGAGGAGTGTAGAATTTAAGAGGTTGTGCAGACTCCTAGCTCAGACTCCATGGCATATAAGTTTCCACACACCTTCGTGATGCTTTTAGCTAATGAAAAAAATTTCCCCTTTTAAGCTATGTCTAAACCCTCACAGCCAGTCAGTTAGTACTCTACTATGCACTGATGAGGAGCAAGGTAGCTCTTTTCCTTTGAGCTTATATGAAGTTATTGTTGTATGTTACACAGTAAAACTGTTATTTTGCAGTGAATGCCTAGGTGACATATACCCTGTTTAATGGATGTGGTGACTGGATCACTTACTAAGCATATTTCTTCATTGCACTGACAATACTAATATGTTTTTATTACTATGTAACCAAAGTGGCCATATGTTTGTAGCAGGTATCCTGCTGAATTCCACATAGTGGCAAAGACCTGCAACTGCACACGGTCACTCTGCCACATATCCCCCCCTTCTGATAAAGGCCGTAGGTCGCCTCCTCAAGGTACTTAGCCAGCATCTCCATGGCCAAAACTTTTTGCGTAGCAGCAACACAGTCTTTTCCACACAGGCAACAGTCTGTATACAGGTGTGTCTCTTCAAAACACGCTTTCTCATACAGAGCTAACATTTAGGCCTCCGGCCCTTTAAATGTCACAGCAGGAAGACTTCACTTGCACCATTTCTTCACCTACGCCAATCTTGCCCAGTCTGTGCCAATTATGCCCGCATCCTTCACCATATGTGATGGTCCACTCACATCTGGATGCGCTCCTGGGCCGTCCTGGGGGTATTTTGTTCTGGGATCGCCGTTCTGGTTAAACGGTTGGCAACTCCATAGATTGCACTCCAACACAAGCTTTCGTTTAAGACTGGTCTCAACCAGCTTTAATAGGCAGGATACAAGAAAACAAACACATAAAACAAATTCTTCGGCTGTCTGGCCACTGACTAAACATTTATATAGATCCTGCCTATCAGTGGTCTGGATCTACCATCCAGACCCACAAAACACGGTATCCTCACCGTACACTTTTAGGCTTCCCTCAAGCCTCTGGGGGGCTAGAGCCTCTTTCTCCAGATCCTACCACGTCCCCGATCACCTGTAGTAGGAGACCTCTTATAGCCCTACAGGGACTGGCCCAAAACCTGGCCTGGAACGTGGGGACGGCCTCCCACCCAACGCTACGACCGTCCCGGGAAAGGAAACCCATACCTGGCTGCAAGGCAGCCATTCTAGCTACCTGTGTCAGTAACCTATTGTTACTGACACCAACAAGTCTCCTTCCCCCACCGAACCTAAACATTCGGTGGCATGTTTATAGAAGGTATCCTGCTGAATTCCACCTGGTGGCAAAGACCTGCAACTGCACATGGTCACTCTGCCACAAGTGTTATACCTAATAGGTTGTGCAGAGTCCTAGCTCTTTTCCCTTGAGCTTATTTGGATTATTTAAATTTCATTAGTCTCCACACACCTAAATGGTTCCTCTCCATAATGAAAAACATTACCCCTTTAAACTACGTCTAGAACCACTCACCTAATCAATCAATCAGTACTTAACTCTGCGCTGATGAGGGGCAAACACTCCAAAACTGCTGTCTGCAGATGAATATCTAGTGTGACTTTATTTCTTGTCATATTACACAGCTTAGTAGGTTGGGTATGACCTGAGGAGTGTAGAATCTAATAGGTTGTGCAGACTCCCAGCTCTTTTTCCTTGAGCTTATTTGGATATATTTAAATTTCAGTGGAGTAACCATGGCGTATAAGTTTCCACACACCTTCATGATGCTTTTCGCTAATGAGGAACGTTACCCATTTTAAGCTATGTCTAAACCCTCACAGCCAGCCAGTTAGTACTCTACTCTGCACTGATGAGGAGCAAGGTAGCTCTTTTCTTTGAGCTTATATGAAGTTATTGAAGGGAATTAATGGGGCAGTCTTGGATATCAGGTGTTGATTCTGAATGCTCTACATCTTCTCTGAAAGATCCACTGCTAAAGAGTAATTTCATGTTGTTAGTTTATAAAGCAGTCTGAGCCATATTCAGAGTCTCTGTTGCTACTTTTATGGTCACTATTATGTAGTACCTGGCACAGTCCTATGAGTAATTCTGTGTGATGTGTATACTAATATGGATTATTTTGTCTGCAGTAAGGACATTGCAAGATGATACCACTATGCAGAAAGTCCTATCATATGGGTAATCTGATGTGAGCACAGCTTTTTGGAACAACTTGAAGATCTCACTGATATCACCATAGCTGGACACTTGGAGAAAATGGTATTGAGATTACAACCAAGGTAACGACTGAGTAGAGTAATAAGGAGAGCAAAATTTCTAGCCTGTGCTTCTATTCGTCCATGAATGAATGGTTGTTATCCACTAATATGGCTCCCAACTGACAAATGCTCACTACATTACCAGATGAAAGTCTGTATTTTACCCATTTTGATTTAGCTTCTTCGCGCTGGCAGGTAAACTCTTAATTTGTCTTTTCTCTGGCAATAAATTTGCAGATATTAGTCTTCTAGACAGTTTAGGAGATGAGGTACTTTTGATTGATTTAGGATATGCCTGGCTCTTATCATTTACCTGCAAAAATATACAATGAGCATATTACAAAGCCCTCTAGAATATTTAATTAGAAAATACACTATTTGTCACTATTTGTATAGTGCCTTGTATTTCACAGCACTACATTATTTCTCATAAATAACACACTCCACAAAACGGCAATTATTCTGCATATTTTTTTTCGTTTAAAGGCATTTCCCCATCATTTTAACTGCTCATTAGTTGCTAGG
Organism: Phyllomedusa bahiana; assembly: GCA_025379985.1. Taxonomy (NCBI): domain Eukaryota; kingdom Metazoa; phylum Chordata; class Amphibia; order Anura; family Hylidae; genus Phyllomedusa; species Phyllomedusa bahiana. Next base: position 12,616 of record JAODAL010072282.1, read on the forward strand.
GGATGATTAAAAAAAAGAAAAAAAAAAAATGTAAACCGGGGTCATTTCAGGGCCCCAATGATCCCGGCCAATGAGACGCCCAACCTTTCCTTCTTCACGTGCCCCAAAGCAGCAAAATTCACAGGCCCCAAGGGGGTCCAACTTGAAATTATATTTTTGCGAGGGAAGGCCCGGCTCCCTGCGAAGGGCCCTGCAGAGTCACGTGGAAAAAAAACAGTGACTCTCTTTGGGCCAAAAATTCGGGCCGGGAAATTGGCGCTTTTTTTTACTTTAATCCTAAGGGAATAAGGGATTTTTCACATGGTGTTTTTGGAAAAAATTTTTAAAATGGTGTTTGGGAAACCCGTTTTTTGGGGAACCCTAAAGGGAAACCCCCAAAAACACCCCATTTTTATCAAGTGCGTGTGATTACTTGCTTTCAATTTTAAAAACATGCCTTTCCCCGGCGTTCGCCGATGATGGGCCCTTTGGTGTTTCCATTGGGGGGTTTAGTTTTATTTATCTAATTTATTCGGCCCCCTTTTAAATTTTTGGGAAATTTGGCAAATTTAAAAATTTCCCCCTAGCCATCATCTTCCAGAAATTTTAGGTAAAAAATGGGGGGTAACACCACCTTCAAACTGTATCCATCCCTTTGAATTTTGGTTGTCCCAATAGTAACATGTGGGGTTTAAAAATCAGAAGTCGTGAGGAATTTGATTGTGTCATCCATGTTCACTCCCTTTCCCCCAAAAATCACTCACACTTAATTTTTCCCCAAGGGGCCGGTTTCCGGCATGTACCGTGGATTTCCCAATACGCCTGGGTTTTGGGGAAAGTACGTGCTGGGCCCGAAAAAAGTGATAAGCCTGGAATACGCGGGTTTCATAAACAATTTTAAAAGAGTGTTTGATTTTTCAGTATTTGGGGGTTGTATTCAGGTTTCACTGCAGGGGAATTAAAATGCCGAAAATGTGGCCCGTAAAATTTTGGGTTTAACATACCCATTAAAGGGGGTGTCCCCGGCGGAGAAAAAAACCCCCCTCTTCTTTGCGTGTTCATATTCCGCCCGAAAACCGGGCGGAAGAATGAACATGTTCAATGTTTTTCGGACCGCCGGCAGTCTGAAAAACTACCAGGCGGAAAACCCATGCAGTGGGGTCAGCCGGTTTACAGACGGTTTTCAAGACTGAAAACCGTCTGTAAAACCGGCTGAAAACCCGTGCCGTGGGGACAAGGCTTAAAGGGGTTTTGCTAGGACGAGCCTTATCTGCTAAGAATCAAATACAAACAAGCCAGGCTGAGCTGAGAGAGCGAGAGACACATCCAGAGCACAGAGCCGTGCATAAGGGCTCGTGTGACATGTTCACTCAAATAATCAAACTACAACTAGTGGATTCTGTATTACAAAAGACAACACCTTTTCTCCACAGCAGCTTGAAAGCTTCTTCATGTTCTCTGTCATAAGAAAAAAGCAGGGATCTACTCAGATAATCACACTACAATAGTGGATTCTGTATACAAAACACAACATATTTCTACCCGGTGCCTTGAAAGCTTCTTCAGCTCCCTTTCATCGGATAAGAAGTGTTCTCTGCGCAAGCCCGGCCAGCAGCTCTTGTCAGGTCGTATCTAATAGAAGCTTTTAACTAACTAAGGGCAGGTAAGGCAGCCGTAGCTCTCTCCCGACTGCAATTTTTTTAAAGACCTATATTTAGAAAAGTGATTTAAAAAACCCATTTTGGAGGATCCCACGTCAACATTACATCGTGGCAAAACCCCTTTAAAAGGTGAATATTTTACTTCAATGCCCGCAAGCATAAGAAAAAATTCAAATGCCAGATTTTTCTACCCATTGACAACTGAAAAATGAGAATAACTGCAGAAGCCCCAAGTTATGTACAAAAAGTGATTTGACATTACTGGGAGAGCGTACCTATAAGAGTATGCTAGGGGTACCTACCGCAGAACTGGAGGGGATAATTTTTGGCATACAAGACTTGGGCCTGAGAGGTAGCAGAGTTATTGTGTTTGCAAAAGGGTCGGCATCATCTTTGGTCTCAGCTGCCGGTCATAATGTACTTTGAGGTTTAGCACCAACTTTATTAGCCAATACAGAGTTAGACAAACAAAAAACCCAGGGCCCCTTCAAAAGAAAGAATATTTGAGCTATGCAAGACTTTAAAAACAGATTTATATGAAAAGTGATGAAAAGGAGCAGTACTGTTCTATTCTTACCAGTACAGAAGCAGTGATTTGGCTGGCTTCACTTGGACACTTTGTAGATTTTTCATGCCCTGATTTTGTGTCTAGAAGTTTTAGATTTGCCAGGATTTTCGCCTGAAGGTATTGGTCTCCAGTTTCCCCCAAGTACAAATTTTTTATCTGTTAAGATGGCTTGGAAAAAATAAAATAATGACTCTTTTTCTTCTTACAATGTGAAGCATTACTATTAAATATATATGCAGTGTTGTTTTTATTTTATTTAAATTTAAAAGGGGGTTTCTCCTTAGACCCTTTCCACTTGTTAAAAAAGGGTCCCCGAAATTGCAAATCCAAAGGGCCTTTTTGTATGAAAAAGGG
>JAODAL010072283.1:0-15176 GCA_025379985.1 Phyllomedusa bahiana
GCTTCCCCGGGTAAATGAATAGTCATTGTTTCCATTTAGTGAATAAATATCTGTCTTGACAGGTGCACTGTTTGGTACAGTTGACTATGCTTACAACATAAAGGCATGTCTCTGTGCTACACATTCAGCATATACATGCAGAGCCATTCCAGATATATACATCAAACACATTAAAAAGGCAGTTTAATTGAGCATAAATGGTAAAAAGGGCTTTCTCACCACAATGATTAGCTTTTTACATGTAGGAAAAGGCAAAAGAAGACTATTACCATACATATTGCTGTTTTGATTTTTCTTTGTTCATCAGATAAGAAGAATTTTTCTACTGCTAGTGTATGCGAGTTTCCCTTGCTCTTTCTCTTATCTGATTACTTCAGCTGCCCTTTCCTATCACAGTGAGCCACTTCCTGCTGAGTCTTATCTCTAGTATAGGGGCTTGTTTATCTAAGTTTATGAGAAGTTTCAAGCCTTAGAGCTCTTCAGCTTTGTGCACTACAGTTTATAAACTTCTTGCATGCATGTCACAGTAACAGGCTCAGCTAGGGATAGCAGAGCTAATATGCCAATCACTACTGCAGAACCACCCACAGCCCAACAAGGAAATGTGAGTTTGAAGCTGCCTGTGACTTTGTGAAACAGCATGGTGAGGCACCCCTTTAAACATTCACCCCTTTAAAAATAGGCTTGAAACTCTCACGCGTTTCAAGTCTATGCGGCTGTTGTTCACAGCTATGAACAGCTATGAAAAGAGCCACATAAGCTTGAAACATGTAAGCGTGTGTGACAGTTTTATCTACATTTTATGTTCCTGTACAAGTAATTGGATGAATAAAGTTTGCTCTTAATGTGAGCACTGGATCGTTTCCATTCAAACAATACGTTTGTACCACAAGAGGCGGCGGAGGATCCGAAACGCAATCACGGAGCAGAGCAAGCCGAAAACAGTACCCACAGTTAAGCCAACCAAGGGTGAGCCTGTACTTTTCCTTTTAGATTTAGACTGTATGTATCCCATGTTAAGGTAATAACAGCATATAACTATATATAACTTACGTAGATAAAACCCAACCGGACAAATCTGTTTTTAGAGGAGCTTCTGATCAAAGGATTTAAAAAGTAAGAATGTTGCATATATTATTATTAGTACTTTCTTTTAGCAGATGCAAAGCTATGCCTTGAATCTGAAATGTGACATTGGATTTATGCACATCTTCGAGCTGTATATTATGCATGAATAATAATAACAGGTTAGCAAAAGTTGAATCTGTACCTTTTTATGATACATTAGAGGGAATGAGAAGTGGGAAGACAGAAAGAGACTAGACAGTGAGATCCGCTCACAGGCTTACTACCAAATAAAAAGTACATGTCTAAACAACTAATTAAATCCTAGAGGTATAGGTGTGTGATTCCATTCACTAGACTCACGTACCGAGAAAGGGTGGATACAAACCTGCCTTTGAAGCTGACAGCAATCCTTACATTGACTCAACTTTAAAACATGGATTAGCGACACTTGTGCCTGGGAGGCATCCTATCAACCCCCACACAGAGCACATGGCAGATACTTTCACTACACTTCCAGAGCACATTCGCCATCATTTTATTTGCATATTTTCTTTCTATACTTGGAGACCTGGGTGCTTATCTAATAACATAAGCTGGGGCAATTCGCAGCCAATTAGGTAATTTGAAGTTGTCACTCATTATATCTAGATAGGAGACATCACCTTCTGTAACTGGCCAACAACCACGCCAAAGACAAGATAAAAGACACCAATAAAACCTTTATCTGATTCTTATAGGAACAGTTGTTATTAATGTCTACTTAAGATAATGCACTTGATGATGGATTTAGGACACATTTCTATCTACTTATCTAGTCAATCTTTTATTTACAGTTGCTTTCATAGTGTGAACATATTCTACAGTGGAAGCAGAAAAGTTGAGCAAGCATTAAAGTGAACCATCAAGGGGTTTATGCTTCCCTGTCTAAGAGTGGGATATAAATACAGTATATAAAATATATATAATATATATATATATATATATATATATATAATATATAAAATTAATATATAATATATATATATATATATAATAAAATATATATATATATATAAAATATCACACATATATGCAGTTGAAGCCAGAAGTTTACATACACTATGTAAAAAGACACGTATGTATATATAGTTACAAAGTTGCTTAGGAATAACCAAGTCAATGTTTTGGAGTGGCCACCACAAAGTCCTGATCTAAAACCTATTGAAAAGTTATGGACAAAGCTGAAAAGGCGGGTGCGAGCAAGGTGACCTACAAACAGGGCCGCCATCAGAAAATTTGGGGCCCCATACAGCTGGAGCATCTGCCCCCCCCCCTCCCCCCGCCCGGGCCCGACCCAAACCCTGCCCCACCCTTTCACCCATCCCCGCCGCCTGACAGACCCCCACCTTCCCCCCCGCCCACAACCATCGCCACCCCAAAAAAAAAAAAATATTTTTGAGTCAAAAGAAAAATAAATGCAAATTTTGCCATTTTTTTTGGATTTAGTTATTTCTGGGGTTTTACAATCACAAAAACCCCCACAGCCCCCTTAAATGTTTTACTGGCAAACCCAAAAAACCCAACCCAAAATTGCCAAGCAACAATATATTTAAATTTTCTAAATAATACCGCCCCTATCACTACCATATACTGATTAGTCCCACCATAATGTTATTGACTAAACCAGTATACCAAGACCAATATTGTCAAGCAACAATATATAAATTCTAAATAATACTGCCACCTATCACTACCATATACTGACTAGCACCACCATAATGTTATTGACTAAACCAGTATGCAAAGACCAATATCACAAAACAACAACAATATACAAGCACCTAATAATAAACGGCACATCATTACCACATATCTCCAACATAACAATACTGAATAAAACCGCCATACTGTTACTGAATATAAACCATTACATCAATACCAACATTTCCTCCATACAGTGACCCTATAGTGGTAAATACCAGGTACACAGGTGCTTTGCAAATAGTTTACTTACATTTAGGGCCTCACAGGTGACGTCTTGTCTGATGAGTTGTTCACTTTCCCTTTTCTTCTCTATTCGGTCCAGACCTCCATGATCACTTCCTTCATCCACCACTTGTCCCTGCAGAATTTACACAAACACAAACACCTGTGACGCCTCACTTTTATTTTATCATTTTCCCAACTGAGTGCCCCTTCCTCCCATTTACAAACTCCCCATTTATAATGGGTAAAAATTAACCCTTGGTAATTATGGGGCTCCCCCCAGTCGGTATGTAGGTACAATGGGGCCCCCGGGTGGTGGCTAGGTAGCTTGGGGAGACGTAGGCAGCTTCGGGCCCCCAAGCAGTAGTTTAGGGTTACCATGTAGGTACAATGGGGGCCCCCTGTAGATTAGGGTCCCTTTGTAGGCAGAATAGTCCCCCCCTGTAGATTAGGGCTCCCTTGTAGGCGGAATAGTTCCCCCCTGTAGATTAGGGAGCTCTGTAGGCAGAATAATCCCCCCCTGTAGATTAGGACCCCCCTGTAGGCAGAATAGTCCCACCTGTAGATTAGGGCCCCCCTGTAGGCACAATAGTCCCCACTGCAGATTAGGACCCCCGGGTAGGCAAATAGTTCCCCCCCAGTAATTAGGACCCCCCTGTAGGCAAATAGTTTCCCCCCAGTTATTAGGGCCCCCTGTAGGCAAATAGTTCCCAAGCCCAGTCATTAGGGCCCCCTGTAGGCCAATAGTTCCCCCCAGTCATTAGGCCCCCCTGTAGGCATAGTTCCCCCCCAATCATTAGGGCCCCCTGTAGGCATAGTTCCCCGCCCCCCAGTTATTAGGGCCCCCTGTAGGCATAGTTCCCCTCCAGTTATTAGGGTCCCCTGTAGGCATAGTCCCCCCCCGGTTATTAGGGTCCCCTGTAGGCATAGTTCCCCCCCAGTCATTAGGCCCCCGTGTAGGCATAGTTCCCACCCCAGTCATTAGGGCCCCCTGTAGGCCTAGTTCCACCCCCATAAATAGGGCCACGTGTAGGCATAGTTCCTCCCATTATTAGGGCCCCCTGTAGGCATAGTTTCCCCCCCAGTTATTAGGGCCCCCTGTAGGCATAGTTTCCCCCCCAGTTATTAGGGCCCCCTGTAGGCATAGTTCCTCCCCAGTCATTAGCGCCCCCTGTAGGCATAGTCACCCCCCAGTTATTATGGCCCCCTGTAGGCATAGCCCCCCCATTTTATGGCCCCCCTGTAGGTATAGCCCCCCCCCATTATTAGGCCCCTCTAGGCATAGTCCCCCCCAGTTATTAGGGCCCCCTGTAGGCCTTGTTCCCCCACATTTATTTTGGCCTCGTGTATTCTTTGTTCCCCCCTGTCATTTGGGCCCCCTGTCGGCATAGTCCCCCCCAGTTATTAGGGCCCCCTGTAGGCATAGTCCCCCCCCAGTTTTACGTCCCACTGTAGGCATAGTCCCCCCCCAGTTTATTGGGGCCCCCTTTGGGCAAAGCCCCCCCCATTAAAGGCCCCCGAAGGCATAGTCCCCCCAGTTATTAGGGACCCCTGTAGACATAGTTCCCTGCCCAGTAATTAGGGGCCCCTGTAGGCATAGTCCCCTCTCAGTTATTAGGGCCCCCTGTAGGCATAGTTCCCTCTCAGATATTAGGGTCCCTCTTTGCATAGTTTCCCCCCCAGTTATTAGGGCCCCCTTTAGGCATAGTTCCCCCCCAGTTATTAGGGCCCCCTGTAGGCATATTCCCTCCAGTTTTTAGGGCCCCCTTTTGGCATAGTTCCCCCCCCCAGTTGGCATAGTCCCCCCCCCCCCCCCCAGTTATTAGGGCCCCATGTAGGCATAGTTCCCCCCCCAGTCATTAGGGCCCCCTGCAGGCAAAGTTCCCCCCAGTTATTAGGGCTCCCTGTAGGCATAGTTCTCCCCCAGTTATTAGGGCCCCCTGTAGGCATAGTCCCCCCCCAGTTATTAGGGCCCCCTGTAGGCATAGTTCTCCCCCCATTTTTATGGCCCCCCATAGCTACAGTAATTACTTACCTGGCCGCGCGTTCCTCCAGCGTCTCCGTCTCCTCCCGGCCCAAAGCCTGCTGCTTAGGCTTGGGGCCGAGACCAGGAAGCTTGGCAGGCGGTGCAATGACATCACTTCCGCCGTGCCGCCTGCAGAGTTAGGTTTGGCAGGGAGCGCACAGCTCTCCCTGCCCCGCCGTTCATCTTAATTGTATGCGCATTGCACGGATGTGCATACAATTAAGATACCCTCTGTGAAGCAAGGGGGCAGAGCCTGCTGGCGGCGGCCCCCCTGGCTTCTCAGACCGGCCGGGCCCGGTAGAGCAGTACCAGCTGTACTGCCCTATCGGCGGCCCTGCCTACAAACATGGCTCAGTTACACCAGTTCTTTCAGGAGGAATGGGCTAAAATTCCTACCAACTATTGTGAGAAGCTTGTGGACAGATATACAAAACATTTGACCCAAGTCATACATTTTTTAAGGGCAATGCTACCAACTACTAATCAAATGTATGTAAACTTTTGACTTTGCAGAAAGTAATAAAAAATTCTCTCTCATTATTCTGGCATTTGGCAAATATAAATAATTTTGGTAATCCTAGTAGACCTAAAAAGGGTAAGGTTTTGTTCTGATTTCATGGCAGATAGTGAGAAGAACATGCACGTGTGTCATTTTATGTAATGTAAACTTCTGGTCTTAACTGTGCATACAGTATCTCTCAAAAGTGAGTGCAACCCTCATATTTTTGTAAATATTGTATTATATCTCTTCATGACACAACTCTAAATATATGACACTTTGATATAATGTAAAGTATTCAATGTATAGCTTATATAACAATGTAAATTTGATGTGCCCTCAAAATGACTCAACACACAGCCATCAATATCTAAACTGCTGGCAACAAAAATGAGTATACTCCTAAGTGAAAATGGAAAAATTGTACCCAATTTGCCATTAACCCTCCATGGTTTCATGTGACTTGTTAGTGTTGCAAGGTCTCAGGTGTGAATGGGGAGCAGGTGTGTTAAATTTGATGTTATCATTCTCACACTCTCTCATACTGGTCACTGTAAGTTCGAAATGATATCTCAAGCCAAAGACCTCTCTGAGGATCTGAAAAAAGATTTGTTGCTCTACATAAAGATGGCCTAGGCTATAAGAACATTGCCAACACCCTGAAACTGAGCTACAGCATGGTGGCCAAGACCATATAGCGGTTTAACAAGACAGGTTCCACTCAGCACAGGCCTCGCCATAGTTGACCAAAGAAGTTGAGTGCACATGCTCAGCATATTCAGAGATGACCTTTTACAATTAGATATATGAGTGCTGCCGAGGTTACAGGGGTGGGGGATCAGCCTATAGGTGCTCAGACCATACGCCACACACAGCATTAAATTGGTCTGCATGGCTCTCATCCCAGAAGGAAGCCTGTTCTAAAGACGATACACAAGAAAGCCTGCAGACAGTTTGCTGAAGACAAGTAAACTAAGGACATGGATTACTGGAACCAAGAGAAATTTATTTAGTTCAGATGATGTCAAGCATATGTGCAGCGTATGAGGAGTACAAAGACAAGTGTGTGTTGCCTGCAGTCAAGCATAATGGTGGGAGTGTCATGGATTGGGGCTGCATGAGTGCTGCAGGCTGTGGAGAGCTACAGTTCATTGAGAGAATCATGAATGCCCACATGTAGTGTGACACAACTGATGCAGAGCATGTTCCATTTCCTTCAGAGACTGGGCTGCAGTATTCCAACATGATAAAGACCCCAAACCCACCTCCAAAATGACTAATGCCTTGCTAATAAAAATAAGGGGAAAGGTGCTGGACTGGCCAAGCATGTCTCCAGATCTAAACCTTATTGAACATTTGTGGAGCATTCTCAAATGAAGATGGTTGAGCGCAAGATCTCTAACATTCAACATCGTCGTCATGAATGAGTGGAACATGATTCCAGTGGCAGCCGGTGAAGCTCTAGTGAAATTCATGTCCAAGAGAGTTAAGGCAGTGCTGAAAAATAATGGTTAATGGTGGACAAACAAAATATTGAAACTTTGGGCACAATTTGTCCATTTTCACTAAGAGGTGTACTCACTTTTGTTGAATTAATTTAGGCATTGATAGCTGTGTGTTGAGTTATTTTCAGGGCACAACAAATTTACACTGTCAAACAAGTTGTACACTGACTACTTTACATTGCATCTAAGTGTCATATCTTCAGTGTTGTCCCATGAAAATATATAATACAATATTTTAAAAAATGTGACGGGTGTACTCACTTTTGTGAGAAACTCTTCTTCTCTATAGATATATCACTGCATGTAGGCAGGGTCAGCAGGGCTTCCACTGTCTCTTAAAGGGGTGTTCTGACAGTACAAAATGCTTTTGGGGCATGATAAAAAAAATAGAAGAGAAAACGCATACTTACCTCTCAGTTACTATCATTCCATCCCTGTCACCGATCCGGTGATCTGAGAGGTAAGTATGCTTCTTTTCTTCTATTTTTCTTCAATTCCTGATGGACTAACGAGCATTTTGTACTGTCAGTACACACATTTAAACAGCTCAGTCAGGATTTACTCTGCTTTTTACTCAGAAATTCTGCTCCAGATCGTATAAACATACTGTATATCACAGAGCTCAGCTTCTCTCACTCTATCACCTATCTATCATTCTGTTCTCAGATAGGGGAACATAAACCACCTGACAGGTTCCCTTTTAGATCTGAGTGACTTTGAAACGGCTAAATTGTGATGGAGGAACAACTTAGCAAGAGTTTTCTAAAAACGGTAGTTCTTGTGGGCTGTTCTCTGTATGTAGTGTTTAGTATCTACCAACATGGTCAGAGAAATGACAACTGGTGGTCTGGTGACAGGGGCTTGGGCACTCATTGTTTATTGATGGACCTGGAGAGCAAAGACTAGTCTGGAGAAGAGATACTGTTGCATTAATTGCCACAAATTGTCAGAATTCCCACGTTTTCCCTTGCTCATCAGTAATAGAGGCTACAATAGACACATGAGCATCAGAACTGGATAGTGGAGTAATGCATTATGGTGGCTTGGTCTAATGAATCATGTTGTCTTACACATCATGTGGATGGCTGAGTACACGGGTGTTGCTTGCTTGCATAAAAAATGGCACTAGAGTACTCCATGTGAAAAAGGCAAGCTGGAAGAGACAGTGTAATACACCGAGCAGTGTTTTACTTGCTCCCGTCATTCACATGAATGTTGCTTTGACTTGAACATTCTTTGGCAAGCATATTATTAGGTACCTCATTTCTGCTATATACTCCTTGGACTTCCATAGGTATTGTATTATATTAGCAAATGGTGTTACTTGTAACATAGGTATATGCATCCCAATACCCCTACTTAAAGGGTTTTTGCCACGATGTAATGTTGACGTGGGATCCTCCAAAATGGGTATTTAATCACTTTTCTAAATATATGTGATTACAAAAAGTGAAGACTCTGAGAGCTACAGCATTTCTAATTCCCCCTTAGTTACCTGAAAGCTTGCATTAGACACGACCAGAGGAGCTGACAGGCCGCGCTTGCGTGAAACACTTCTTATCTGATGACAGGGAAAATGAATGAGCTTTCAAGGGGCTGGGTAGAAAGAGCAGTGTATGAGCCTGTGTCTTGCTGTATAGAGAATCAACTGTTGTAAAGTTATTATTTGAGTTAAGTTTTGAGACGCTCCATTATTCCTCACTCTCTGCTCACCCCCTCCCTCTCACCCCTGCAGCGTTCATGACTCAGCTTGATTTGTTTATATTCTACTCCCGTGCTGATAAGGAGGTAAGTAACTCAGTCCTGGCAAAACCCCTTTAAGGTCAATTGTCTGTCTCTTTTGTTTTCCTCCTTTTATTGAATATAATTTTGATTGTTCCTTTTGGTTTATATAATTTTTCTTGTGTATTTTGATTTTATTTTTAGTTGAAATAAAATATATGCTTTATTATTTGATGAGCTATAGCTCCATTTTTTGTGTATATTTTGACCTGAACATTGTTGTAAATCAAGTAGAACCCCTAATGGTGTTCTTTGGTGCCAGTGGCCACCTTTAGAAAAATTATGCCTCCTGCCACACTGTAAAATTTGTTGAGGAATGTGACAAAGAGCTTAAGGTGTTGAATTGGCCTCCACATTCCCCACATTTCAATTGGTGCAGCATTGGTACAATGTGTTGAAAAACAGATCCTATTCATAAAGGCCCAATTTCACAGCTTACAGGTACTGCTGCTATTGTCTCTGTGACAGGTGCCACAGAACATCTTCAGACAACCCGATCACTTAAGACTTGTACTCTAATTTAACATTTATTCATCATTATAGAAAAAAAATCATGACAGTATATGATGTCTAAAATTTTGTACAGACTAGCTATGGTCTGGGTCAGAGATAAAAGGTGGTTATCCTGAATTCTCTTAATTTGCTTTTAGTTTATAGTTGGAGTGATAATATTGCCTGGCAATAGAAATAGGCAGCTTATGGCCGTGAGAAGTTCTACATTCCTATCATGGAACATTCAAATGTGTTCATAAGCAGGATCTGAGTTCGGAGAGGTGCACATGGATGTACAGTAATGGACTGATTTCATTTATAGAAAATTGTCCCCTTGATTACATATCAAAGTTACTAATCCTGTTTTATACTTGAATAGTGTAACATTAGACTAGGTAGTCTAAGGATGCACCAAATATAACACAGGAGATCATCCTGTATGATAAATATCTTACATTTTTAGTCACTATTGTCTAACTTTACACCACTTATTGGTTGGCTTACTTTATGCAAATACTTTATAATGTAGTGAAGGCCCACAGCGGGGCATAACATAGCAAAGAGCTGGGCATGATGAGGCGTTTGGCCTTGAAGTGTGAGGGGCTGATGTATTAGGAAAGAGCTAATTATTAGGAAAAGAGGAGGGGAATAGTTGTTAGAGTAGAGAAGCGCTGTAGGGGCACTCCTTGATAAATTCAGGCAAGAAAGGGAGGAGTAGCAGTTTGTGACAGACCAGCCGGCTCATAAGCACTTGGGGCGACATCTATAAATTCTCCTTTGCCATATTTTTGCCGTATATTGCCGGTTTTATAGATGTATGAACATATGTGCAGCTAAACTTAATGCGTGACGACACATTTTAATTTGCCAAAGTTTGGTGCAAAACTGCCATGCAAAATTTGGCGCATAACACTCTATGCACCAATTTTTCAGTGTTATATGCCAAAAATGTTTGCCGCATAGGACTTTCATTCATACTGTTGTCAAGTTGGTAATTTAATGAAAAAACATCAAAAGTCTGTTTCATCATTACATTCTTATTAAGCTCATCAGATAGTTTGTTAAACTGCTTTTACTGCTATACATCCTTATCAAAGTATCAGATATCTCTCACGCAGCTTTCCTTGAGACAGATGCAGTGTCTGCTAGAAGCCAGAGATTCAAGGCCTTCCTCCTCCCCCCAGATGATACAGAGGAGCGTTTGGGAATGTGTCATATCAGCTAATGCTTCATACATACATGCAAATTATTACTTGTCTCTTAGCGGCCGCCAATTAAACAATCATGACGTGATAAAATAGTCATGTGATTAAAAAATTTCTATTGGAATGTAATTGGCTGTGATTAAGCAGATTCATGTCCCAAACGGAAGTGTAGGTCATATTTCTCGAGCTCCGGCTGTCGGCAGCAATAATAATAATATAATTCGGAGGAGGCATTTAATTGGAAAAAGGAGTGTAACAAAGAAAATTTCCAAACCTGTTTAATCGTCTTGACACTGTATTGACACTATTCTATATCTATTTAGAACTGATGTGTTGGCACCAAATTACACATATGGTGCATGCAAGTTCATAGATGTTGTCCTTGATTTTAGTTTATTTGGTGGTTGAGTGAAAATCTTGATCTCTTTGTTATGGCAGCCTGCAAAAGCATGGTCTTGCAGGGTATCTGTAGATTGTAAGCCTTTGAGGGCAGGGTCCTCTCTCCCTCCAGTACCAGTTGTTAGTCACAATCGCCACCATTGTACTTGTTTTTTTTTATGTTATGTATGTAACTCCTTCCCCTTGATTGTACAGCACCCTAAAATTAATGGCGCTTTAAAATGAATAGTAATGCTAATATTTTAACTGTTTGGTTTTAGAATTTGTGGGGGCATCAAATGTAAGAAACCCCTTTTGGGTTAGTAGAATTTTAGTTTAGGACAGCAGTGGTGTTCCCATTCTGGCCAGGTCTTGGGAAATTAGTGGTGTGTATTAAAAGGGTTTTCGCGTTACAAGGATTAGCTTTCAACATGTAGGGAAAGGTAAGTAAAGACTATTACTAAATACTGTACATTGCTTTTTATTTTGCTTTGTTGAGGAGATAAGAGAGATTTCATCTCTTCTGAGTACACGAAAGTTTCTATTGATTACCAACCATCTCTTTCTCCTCTCTCTTATCTGATTGCTGAAAGCTGCTGTCTCTCCATGGTGTTGTCACTCTTTGCTGTGTGTAATATTTAGGAAGAGAGCTTTGTATTGTGAGATAACAGCAAGTTTTCACTCTTGTGTACTACAAATTTTGCATCTCCTGCAGTCATTTCACTGTAACAGGTTCAGCTAGGAATAACAGAACTGATATGTCAATCACTGCTATAGACCCGCCCACAGCCTTACCAGAAAGCGTGAGTTTGAAACTGCCTGTGACTCTATAAAACTGCATGGTGAAAAAAAAAACCGCAAACCTTTAAAGCAGTGATTTAACAGTATTTGTCAACTCCCAAGTTGGCTTGTTGTGACTTGGATGATGTGATTGATAGGGTATGTTAAAACATTACAACATCAGCAGCACTCTAAGGCACAAAAAATTGTCAAAAAGGACATAAGAATTTTTTGGAAAAGCATTTCTGCTACTATGAAATAGATGAAAAACTTGAGGTTCTTAGTGTACATTTAGGGCCACATGTATGAAACGGTTTTGGTCTAAAACTCACTTTTTCCCCCATAGAAACCTAAAAAAAAGTGAGTTTTAGACCAAAACCATTTCATACATGTGGTCTTTAGTGTACACTTAAAGGGTTTTTTTCCAGGACATGAGTTACTTACCTCCTTATCAGCACAGTAGTAGAATATAAACAAATCATGCTGAGTTATGAAGGCTGCAGGGGAGAGGGGGGGAGAGGGGGTGAGCAGAGAGGGAGGAATAAGGGAGCGTCTCAAAACTTAACTCAAATAATAACATTACAACAGTGGATTCTCTATACAGCAAGACACAGCCTCATACACTATACATTCTCCCCAGTCCCTTGAAGCTCATTCATTTTCCCTGTCATCAGATAAGAAGTGTTTCACGCAAGTGCGGCCTGTCAGCTCCTCTGGTCGTGTCTGATGCAAGCTTTCAGGTAACTAAGGGGGATTGAGAAATGCTGTAGCTCTCAGAGTCTTCACTTTTTGTAATCACATATAGTTAGAAAAGTGATTAAATACCCATTTTGGAGAATCCCACGTCAACATTACATCGTGGCAAAACCCCTTTAATCCTACATGGATCCAAAATCGGATCCAAAAATGCTGTGTGAACATACACATACTGCTCCAGGTGCCCTGCCAGACCTTCCTGTTATTTTTATGTTTAAATGTTTATCATTATTCAGATGGTTATGTTATGAAATCACATGTATATCTTTAATAAGTAGGGTGTTGTAGCCATTTAATCCATCAACATAAGTGTTTTGGTTTGTCAATTGTGGTAATTAAGGGGTGTGGGTGGGCTAGAAAAGGTTGGTTATGGGTAAATGGCTGCACAGGTGCATTGAACTCAACAATACCATAGTCATGTCTCCGTAACCATGAACCCTTGACCACGGTTGAGGCAGAAAGTTTCTAAATCATAATACACAGCATGTGGTGCAAGGCACATACACCAGTTTTTTGGAACAAAGAATGTTTGAATTCTGGCTCAATTGCCACTGCAAATTTACCCCAATGTTCTTTTGTATTGCTTCACACTTATTGATGGTTGCCAAAAATTTGTTGAATGAAAGTGAAAGGCTACAGCTTGTGTTTTCTGCTGACACATGAAACAAAATGTTATAAAAGGTTAGATAAATCTTCATCATGCTTTTGTTTACGACTCTGTACATTTATCTATGGTTGACTTAAAAAAATGTAATGCCGAAAAGTAGTTATGTTAGGAAAAAGCCTTAGCCTAACAGACTTGGCAGTTTTAAGTAATAACAGGTAAATGTCTTAGACTGTGTGTACAGATTTAGGAACATATTCAGGTATGATGACTAATTAGTTTATTAGATGGCAGCATATAAAGAGGACTATTGGGACCCATCCAAAGAATGTTACAATTTTTTGAATGACACTCAAAGGTAGAAGTTAGAAAATGAGATAAGAATTTTACAGTAATCTGATTATGATTTGCTTGTTCATAGAGGGAATAGGGATTGTGTAATGTTTTGTGATGTGAGCTCGAGATATGTTGTGTGATGTGCCTATGTTAAAAGTGAAACAGCCCTACAGGCTTCTATGTCTGTGGTAAGGGGTCCTTACCTTCATTTAGAATAAATGCAAAAACTACTAAACTTTGTCCAAAATACAAAATTAAAGATAAAATTCCAGGAAATATGACAACAATATGGGTGACATGTATGAATGGGGCTGCGCCAGTTTTCTGGTGTACTTTGTGCCAAAAAGCTGTCATAGCTCTGTTCTGTAGATATATGAACAGTCGCACTCCAATCTTTGGCGCAATCGACATTGGCCCTGACACTTTGTAATGTGCCATTCGTAGAAGTAGACACATTTATGATTCTTTGAGGACATACTTTGGCGCAGAACTGTTAGAACAGCCAGACCAGGTTAAAGGTGATCTGCCTGAGCCTGCCTGTATGTATGACGTGCAGAAGAACAGGTTCATACATTCTGGTGGCGCATTCTACAATGCCTTAAAGCTATTTAGAACTGGCCTATCAGAGCCAACGTTCATATATGTCGCCCTATGTGTCTCTTCTGAGGAGCCACATCATTCAGATAAGAAGGAGGTTTTTGTTTTATAAGCTCTTGATCATTTGGTAAAGTACCAACATATCTCAGTTTAATACCAATTTCTGATGTCTGCTAATAATTTACCTAGTTTTTCCTATTTGCAAAAATATGTACATATAGAAAAGATAGCAGCAATGCAGTTTGAAATGTTCCATAAATTCAATGCTTGCATTGGAGTTTATTGCCTACTTGGTGCTGCTGGAGTTTTGGTTTTACAGTTGGTTTTAGTGCCTTTCTTGGTGCAATATTTTTGTTGTTGCTTTTTGCATTCCATCCACAACAGATTCTGTTTCTCTTGACTAATATTCATCTTTTTTTGAATAGTATAGCATGTGATGGCTGAGGCGACTGACACTTTACAACAGTCAGGTGCCAGAAGTTGGATCACTGGATAATCTGAGAGATGAGTACAGTTTCCTTTGTTATTTTATCACATTTGCTGGGCTTTTATTTAGTTATTATATTTTTTTTACTTCATGTTAAATAACAAAGTGTTTCACACCTATTTCCCAATTAGTGAATGATTTCTGTAGATAACAGATTTCTTTTTGTGATATACTCATTCAAAATACTTTTAGTGTGCCCCAAGCAACCTGAATACTACCAGTGTTAAAAAATAACATGTTAACGTGTTAGTGAACTCTAACTCTACCCCGCCAAAAAAAGTGTCAGAAATGCATTTTTTTCCATCCTAAAGGTTTCTGAATATATTGTTACAAAGGTGGATGTAAATGTTACTGGCCACTCGCATCAGTCACTGTCTCCAGTGGAACTCTTTAAATGAATAATCTGCAAATAACCTTCATGCCATGGATATAAACTAGTAACAATTTCATAGGAAGCCAAGTGAACTTCTGTATCTATGTTTTAAAGTGCCCAAATGAAAGACAATCAAGAACAGGAAGAACATTGACAATAGCCCAAAATCATTTTGCCCTCTATAACGGTGACCTTCTACATGCTCTCCTCTGTAAATCTGTGTACCCGATGTTTATGATCTAGCAGAATGTCACATTACATCTCCATGTTATATTAGGGCATTATTCTAGTTATGAATGGTTGTGAAATAATTTTTTTAAAAA
>JAODAL010072284.1:0-15175 GCA_025379985.1 Phyllomedusa bahiana
AGTGGTTCCCCCTGGGGCCCCCAAAAAAAGACCGGCCCCGGGGGACTGGGGGCCCGCCGGGGGAAACTCGGGCCCCCTCGGGGGCCCCGATCCCCCCCGGGCCTTTTGGGCCCGGACCACAGGGGCCCTGGGGGCAAATGCCTGGTTTGCCCTGTGAGCAGTCCGGGCCTGTTGCTTAGCTATTCTGTAGAAAAAAGTTAATTGCTAGTCCCACATGGCAGTCCTAAATTACAAGGACTGAAGCAAGAACACTGTTGATTGGTTGGCAGAGTTGTTCCACAACACCTAATTTCAAAATTTTCCCCTAAAAAAATTTTTTTTACCCTGGTTGTCATTGTCGAAAAGACCACATTTTTTAGAAACCCGTACAAAAAAATTCTATTTCTACTCCTGGTTGACAGTTGTAAAAAAGACCACTTTTATTAGCTAACCTAAAAAAAAATCTTTTTTTACTCCGTTTTCATTTGGGGAAAAGACCACATTTCAGAGATATCCTGGGAAAAAAATTCAATTTATCTCCGGGGGTGTGGTTGCAATGTCGAAAAAGACCACATTTATTAGTTTCCCCCGTAGAAAAAAAAATTTTTTTGTTCTCCTGGTGTGGTTGTCAATTTTTGGGAAAAAGACCACATTATTAGATATTCTGTAGAAAAAAATTCTATTTGTATTCCTGGTGTGGTTGGCAGTTGATGGATTGTTAGGAATAATCCTCTTGTTTTTATCCTCCATCTTGTATCTACCTTCCATTTTGTGTATTCACTTATATAAAAACATTTTAGCTTATAATATCAGAAGTGAAGAGATTTTTCCTAATTATACTTTGGAATGTGTAGATTTTAGGAAAATTCTTATCTGGTGCTGGGCCCCTGAAGAAAACATAAATGCTTAATAAAAGCCCCACGTGGGGGCCTTAAAAAAATGTTACTTTCATGAAAAAAGTACAGTTTCGTTTTCTTTTATACTGTGGGGCCCCTTTTGAGAAAAGACTATTGGTTACTTTTACCCGGTTTTATAGTATATATATATAATATAATATATATATATATATATATATATATATATATATATATTAAAAATATATATATATATATATATATATTATAATATATATATATAAGTAATACAGTATATATTTATATATATACATATCCTCAATGTATTGTAGTAAACTGGCAGAATTCATTCAGACATACAACTTGTATGTATATGTGTTTTTTTTTCCATTCAGACCTGAATTACACATTCATTTCCCTATCAGGATAGACCACATTTATTAGATATTCTGTAGAAAAAAATTCTATTTGTACTTCTGGTGTGGGTGTCAGTTGTCGGAAAAGACCACATTCATTAGATATTCAGTAGAAAAAAATTCTATTTGTACTCCTGGTGTGGTTGTCAATTGTTGGAAAAGATCACATTTATTAGATATTCCATAGAAAAAAATTCTATTTGTATTCCTGGTGTGGTTGTCAGTTGTCAGATAGACCACATTTATGAGATATTCCCTAGAAAAAAATTCTATTTGTACTCCTGGTGTGGTTGTCAGTTGTCAAATAGACCACATTTATGAGATATTCCATAGAAAAAAATTCTATTTGTACTCCTGGTTATCAGTTGTGATAAAAGACCACATTTATTAAATATTCCGTAGAAAACATTTCTATTTCTACTCCTGGTTGTCAGTTGTCAGAAAAGACTACATTTCTTAGATAATTCATAGAAAAAATTCTATTTGTACTCCTGGTTGTCATTTATGGGAAAAGACCGCATTTCAGAGATATTCTGTAGAAATAATATTTGTACTCCTGGTTGTCAGTAGGGATGAGCGATACTATCGACAAAAGTTTAAATCGGCACAGTTTTTACGTGTAATTTTGTTTTCCCAATGCCGAATTTCCATAAAAATTTTATAGATAATCTTTTTTCCTTTTTAAAAATTGCGCCTTTTACAGACTTCCAAATTTTGGCGGCCGCCTTTAGTCAGAGATAGAGGAGGGGAGGGGGGTATACAAAGTCAGCTGTGGGCAAAGTTTGGCTCATTGGCTGCAAAAACACAGACCCGTTTTATTTCGACTGCATTTCCTGTTTCAGTCTCATCAATACACTATCTCACAGAGAGCAACACCTTGACTGCCGCCCAATAGCTGTTGTAAAGCTCAAAACTGACCTCCCCCCTGGGGGAAATTGTCCCTTTTGGTTTGCATTTCATTGGTGTCTGTGTCCCCCAATTTTTTGCCAAAAGCCCCTTGTACGAAAATTTTTTTACACATTATTTCATACTAACTGCCGCCTGTTGTCAGGGGGTGGCAAAACACCATATGTTAATGCATATAACTGTTAAATACTTTATTTCATCAGTGCGTCTCAGTTTGGCGGTAATTGTGCACTTGCACGCAAATTGTTTTACACATTATTTCATAGTAACTGCCGCCTATTGTCAGTGTTGGCAAAACCACCATATGTAATCCATATAACTCTTTAATACTTCTATTTCACTCAGTGCATCTCAGTTTGGCGCTAATCGTGCACTTGTACGCAAATTGCTTTACACATTATTTCATAGTAAGTGCCGCCTGTGTCAGTGGTGGCAAACCGCCATATGTAACCCATATAACGTTCAAATACTTCTATTTCACCCCAGTGCATCTCAGTTTTGCGCTAATCGTGCACTTGTACGCAAAAAGGGTTTTTTATACTTTATTTCATAGTAACTGCTGCTTGTTGTCAGTGGTGGAAAAACCCGCCAAAATGTAATCCATATAACTGTTTAATACTTCTATTTCACTCAGTGAGTCACAGTTTTGCGCTAATCATGCACTTGTACACAAAATGGTTCATACATTATTTCATAGTAGCTGCTGCCTGTTGTCAGTGTTGGCAAAACCACCATGTGTAATCCATATAACTGTTTAATACTTCTATTTCACTCAGTGCTACCCAGTTTGGCGCTAATCGTGCACTTGTACGCAAATTGGTTTACACATTATTTCATAGTAACTGCCGCCTATTGTCAACGGTGGCAAAACTGCCATATGTAATCCATATAACTTTTTAATACTTCTATTTCACTCAGTGCGTCTCAGTTTGGCGCTAATCGTGCACTTGTACGATAGTTTGTTGAAAACTATCAATTGCTAGTCCTACTGGGCAGTTGTAAATCCCTGGGACTGAAGGAAGAACACTGTTGATTTGGTGTTATGGTTCTTCCACCAGACCGCATTTCATAGATATTTGATAGAAACAATTCTGTAAAGGTACGAGAGAAGGTGCTCCTTCCAATGCAAGCCAGCATATCGTCGGTTGCAGGACCATCAGGCCTGTCATCGTTGGGTCGGTGCCCTGTGAATCTCAGTAACGAACAACGTCACCAATCTGTTCTTCAGTGTGTGGCAGAATGACCGTGTGCAGTTGCAGGTCTCTGCCACTAGGTGGAATTCAGCAGGATACCTGCTACAAACGTGCCACCGAATGTCTGGGTTCGGTGGGGGAAGAAGACTTGTTGGTGTCAGTAACAATAGGTTACTGACACAGGTAGCTAGAATGGCTGCCTTGCAGCCAAGTATGGGTTTCCTTTCTCGGGACAGTCGTGGCGTTGCATGGGAGGCCATCCCCACTTTCCAGGCCAGGTTTTGGGCCATTCCCTGTAGGGCTATAAGATGTCTCTTACTACAGGTAATTGGGGGGCGTGGTCTGCGACCTGGGAGTAGTGAGCAGAGGAGCTGGAGAGAGGCTCTTGCCCCCACAGAGGCTTGGAGAGAAGTCTGACCCCAGTGTAGGGAAAGTGTGGATGGTCCTCGGCGATAGGCCGAGGCCATTGGTAGAGAGGGTGTTCTACTGTATGTGTATTTAGTGGCCAGACGGCCTGAGGTTTTGTTTTGTTATCCTGTGCCTAAATAAAGCTGGTTGAGGCCAGAGTTAAACCGAACCCTGCTGTCAGTGTGCCAATCCGTTTGACCCAAGCGGTGATCCGAGAGCTAGAGAACCCCCAGGACGGGCCAGGAGGGCGTCCAGACGAGAGTGGATCGTCACAAGTGGTTAATGCAACCTGCATTCAGCAGTTTACCTCCTAGTCCTCCCAGTCACGTCCATGAATGTCATCATCATCATCATCAGCATCTGTCCAACATGAAGGGAAGGCAGCCCAAATGTCAACCAATGTACCCACCACTGTGGATAAATCATTTTCTGAAGACCTCTTTGATGACACAATGCGGTTGGGGTCCAAAGGCATTTCAAAAGATCAAGAGGCCAAAGAGGATGATTTAGTCTGCTCTGATGCCCAATCGCTGATGCCATCAGAGGAGGAGAAGGAAGCAGGTCAGTCACCACAAATCCAGAGCGGTCGGCAACGCTTTTCAGTGCCTGTTGCTTGTAGCACGCAGCTCCAGGTTATAGAATGTCAGCACGAGGATGTCACCTGTGCTGATGATGATGATAACATTGCGGATCCAACGTGGTCTTTTCAGCAGAATTTGCTTACGAGCACTTCTTCACTGGACGAGGAGGAAGACAATGGGGGAGTGTCAGTACGGGTCCCACTTCAAAAAGGGAGAGGGCGGCCCATGTCGGTGGTGGTTAAACACTTAGGATTTTTATCTCTACTGATGCGTTTATGGCAAATGTGGCATATGACATCACTGGTCGAATCTGAGGCTTGATCGAAAAAGGCCCAGGCTTCAGAGGTCCTGGACCTTTTCGACGGCGGATTGCAGGGATTGCATGAGTTGAAATGGAGGGAACACTTAGCGAAAATAGGCCACACCGGTCCTGGGCTTCCAACCACTGTCACACCCTCTGTCTTCGCCTCCTCCGCCATTTTTAGGAACAAGCGTTCTTCTGCTGCCCATGTCCCTCAGCAGAATGAGCAATTATCAGCCTCCGCTTCAGCTTGCACCGACGCCCGGGTACCACCAACACCACCAGAGACACAGCCTACCCCTACCCGGTCCTGTGGCCAGTCTAGCAGCCAGCCTTCGATTTACCAGGTGTGGGAGCAGAAAAAACACTTTAACCCAAATCATCCCAAACGAAAAGCCTGAATGTCAGCATTGCCAGGCTGTTGGCCTTGGAAATGTTGCCTTTCCGTCTGGTGGACACAGATGGGTTCAGCCACGTCATGGCCCTTGCCTGCCCCCAATACCAGATGCTGTGCAGGCATTTCTTTTCCAGAAAAGTCGTTCCTGCCCTGGCCATCCACATGTCATCTAAAATCTCAAGCGCGTTGTCTGCCTTTGTGTCCGGCAAAGTCCATCTAACCACCGATACATGGACTAGTAAGCACGGCCAAGGCCGCTATATCTCTGTGACAGCTCACTGGGTGAGCTGGGTGGATGACTCTGGTGATGACGGTGACTCTCTCAGGCTCGCCACACGCTCTTCAAAACCGCAGGGATGGTGCAGGGTTCTTTCCCCCAAGGTCCAAGGGTACCATCACGTGCCCAGAGAAACCAGGCCATGTTGAAATTAATGTCTTGGAGACTGTCAACACACCGGTCAAGAGCTGTGGACCGCTCTGCGCAATGAGACCGAGCAGTGGCTGGGTGACAAGAACCTTGTGCCAGGCAAGGTGGTGTGCGATAACGGGCAAAATCTCCTGGCCGCCCTTAAGATCGGTATGCTGGAGCACATCCCTTGCCTGGCACTTGTCATGAACCTCATCGTCCAGAAATTTCTAAAGCGCTACCCGGGTCTTGACTGCCTGCTGAGGAAGGCTCGATGTCTGAGCTCAAAGTTCCGTTGTTCGCACCCTGCTTCTTCCCAGCTGGCTGCGTTATAGAGTCAGCTTGGCCTCCCTGTCAACCATCTCATTGACAGGGCAACACGCTGGAATTCCAACCTCCACATGCTCCAGCGATTGTGGCAGCAGCGCAATGCCATTACGCAGTACGAAGTGTCACAAGGCCTGACAAGCAGCGGTGCAGACCTCAGGGTGTTGAGCCACCGAGAGTGGAAGCAGGTGAAAGATCTCTGCACTATCCTTGTGAGTTTTGAAGAAGCCACCAAAATGGTCTCTGCGGACAATTCTCTTGTCAGCATGAGCATTATGGTGATCTTAGTTCTGGAACAAGTGTTGGACACTCTTAAACAGCAGGTCCCACCAGCGATGGAGGAGGAGACGGACACAGATGCGGACACAGGGCCTTTCTCTCCGTCGAATCCAGACGGCCCAACAATTTCACAACTTTATCGGTCTTCATTAGGCAGTGGTTCGGGGTCCAGGGCTGGTGCAAGGCGGCGCCTCAGCTCTCAGGGCACATCATCAGAGGCAAGTCAGAGCTGTGTTGAAGCTGAGGCGGAGGAAGTGCAGGAGGAGGATGAGGAATTCCTGGACACCGACGTTACCGATGTTCCTGCCTTGGAAAGAGTCCATTTCACTGAAATACTGCTTCAAAGACTACTTTCTTCCGGCACTTTTTAGTCTGTGGATCATGCACATTTTAGGGTCATGCTGTGGTACAGGATAGGGAAAAGTCAAAAGTCCTTCAAACCAAAGGGGTTCAAAAATACTTTCTTTTTGGCACTTTTTTTAATCTGGGTCATGCAGGTTTTAGAGTCAGCTGCGGGCCAGGACGGGATAGTCAATGTCCAGTTCAACTAAATTTGGGGGTTCAAGACTATTTTTTCCCACACTTTTTAATCTGTGGGGGCATGCAGGTTTGAGGGTCATGCTGTGTACGGGACAGGGATTCAATGTCCATTCAACTAAAATGGTGTTCAAAGTCTACTTTCTTCTGACCTTTTTAATCTGTGGGGGCGCAGGTTTTGATGGTCATGCTGTGGTAAATGAAATATAATCAAAGTCCGTTCAACTAAAAATGGTTCAAAGCTTATTTTTATGGACTTTTTAAAATTTGGGTTGTAGACTTAAAAGGGTCTGCTGCGGTCCAGGACAGGCATAGTGATGTACGTTCAATTTTAAAAGGTGGTTCAAAGGGTCTTTTTTAAGCACTTTTTAATCTGTGGGTCAGAGATTTAAGGTCATGCGCGGGCCAAACAGCATAGTTAATGTCCAGTTTAACTAAAATGGTGGTTCCAAGACTACTTTTTTTGGCACTTTTTAATCGTGGGTCATGCAGGTTTGAAGGTCAGCTGTGGTACAGGACAGGATTTCAAAATCCGATCAATAAAATGGTAGTTCAAAGACTACTTTCTTCCCCCCTTTTTTTAAACTTGAGTCATGCATTTGAGGGGGCATGCTGCGGTCCAGGCGGGATAGTCAATGTCCATCACCAAAAAAGGGGGTTCGAAACTCTTTTTCCAGCACTTTTAACGTGGGTCTGCAGGTTTGAGGGGCATACTGTGGGCCGACAGTGATAGTCAAAGTCCAGTTGAACTAAAATGGGGGTTCAAAAACTCCCTTTTTTAGACTTTTTTAAACGTGGGTAGACGTTTAAGGGTCTCTGGGTCCAGGACAGGTATAGTCAGGTCCATTAACTAAAATGGGGGTTCAAAGACTACTTTTTTCCGCACTTTTTAATCTGTGGGCATCAGGTTTAGGGGTCATGCTGCGGTCCAGGGGCAAAAATATCAATGTACATTTTAACTTAAATGGTGGTTAAAAGACTACTTTTTCCCCTTTTTAATCTGTGGGTCATGCCCGTTTGAGGGGCATGCGTGGAAAGGACAAGGGAAATCAAAGTCCAGTTCAACTAAAAGGGGGGGTTCAAAGACTACTTTCTTTGAACTTTTTAATCTGTTTGGGGTCATGCGTTTGATTGTCATGCTGTGGTAAATGCAGGTTAAACAATGTCCAATTCAA
This sequence comes from Phyllomedusa bahiana, assembly GCA_025379985.1. NCBI lineage: Eukaryota > Metazoa > Chordata > Amphibia > Anura > Hylidae > Phyllomedusa > Phyllomedusa bahiana. The sequence goes on from JAODAL010072284.1 coordinate 7,760, forward strand.
TTTTAAAAAGGTGGTTTAAAGACTTATTTTTTTCGGGACTTTTTAATTGGGTCATTAGATTTAAGGGGCATGCTGCGGGGCCAGGACAGGCATAGTCAATGTATGTCAATTAAAAGGTGGTTCAAAGGGCCCCTTTTCAGCACTTTTAATCTGGGGTCATGTTAAATTTTAAAGGGGCATGCTGCGGGCCCCAAGGCATAATCAATGTCCATTTTTACTAAAATGGGGGTTCAAAACTCATTTTTTTCCCGCACTTTTTTTAAACGGGGTCATGCAGGTTTGAAAGGGCATGCTGTGGGCAGGGAAGGTATGTCAAAATCCATTCAACTAAAATGGTGGTTCAAAGACTACTTTTTTCCGCCCTTTTTTAAAACTGGAGTCATGCAGTTTTGAGGGTCATGCTGCGGCCAGCAGGGGTATCAATGTCCAGCCACCTAAAATGGTGGTTTAAAAAATACTTTTTCCGCACTTTTTTAATCTGGGTATGCAGGTTTGAGGGTCATACTGTGGGCCAGGACAGTGATAGTCAATGTCCATTCAAACAAAAGGTGGTTCAAAGATCCTTTTTCGGAAATTTTTAATCTGTGGGTCAAAAGGTTTAAGGGTCATGCTGGGTCCAGGGGCAGGTATAGTCATGTCCGTTCAAATAAATGGTGGTTCAAAGACACTTTCTTCCCGGGACTTTTTAATTTGTGGGTCATAGGTTTTTGGGGGCATGCTGCGGTCCCGGGCAAGAATAGTCAATGTCCAGTTTAACTTAAAGGTGGTTTAAAAAACTACTTTTTCCGGCCTTTTTTTCTGTGGGTCATGCAGGTTGAGGGGCATGCGTGGGACAGGACAAGGAAGTCAATGTCCAGTTTAAATAAAAAGGTGGTTCAAAGACTACTTTTTTCTGACACTTTTTTTCTGTGGGTCTGCAGGTTTGATGGTCATGCTGTAGTAAATACAAATTTTAAACAATGTCCCGTTCAACTAAAATGGTGGTTTAAAAGACTTATTTTTTTTGGCACTTTTTAAACTTTGGGTCATTGATTTAAGGGTCATGCTGCGTCCACACAGGATGTCAATGTCCAGTTCAACTAAAAGGTGGTTAAAAAAAAAATCATTTTTTCCCGCACTTTTTTTAAACTGTGGGTCAGCAGTTTTTAAGTCATGCGTTTTACAGGAAGGGATAGTCCCCAAATCCGATTCAATAAAATGGTGGTTCAAAGACTACTTTCTTCCTGCCCTTTAATCTTAGTCATGCAGTTTTTTAGGGGCATCTGCGGGCCAGGACAGGGATGTCAAAGCCAGCTCCCTAAATGGTGGTTCGAAACTACTTTTTCAAGCACTTTTTCAAACTGGGGTCTGCAGGTTTGAGGGGCATACGTGGTCCAGGGGCAGGATAGTCAATATCCAGTTCAACTAAAATGGGTTCAAAGACCCTTTTTTTAGGGACTTTTTTTTCTGTGGGTCAGACAGGTTTAAGGGTCATGCGGGGCCGGACAGGTTAGTCAGTGTCCAGTTTAACTAAAATGGTGGTTCAAAGACTACTTTCTTCCGGGGACTTTTTATCTGTGGGTCTCAGGTTTGAGGGTCTGTGCGGTCCAGGAAAGAAAATCAATGTCCATTCAATTTTAAAAGGGGTTAAAAGACTACTTTTCCGGGCCTTTTTTAAACTGTGGGTCACAGGGTTTTAGGGTCATCTGTGGACAGGACAAGGATAGTCAATGTCCAGTTCAACTAAAAAAGGTGGTTCAAAGACTACTTTCTTCTGACATTTTTAAACTGGGATCATGCAGGTTTTTTGGTCATGCGTGTAAATGAAGGGATAATCAATGTCCATTTAACTAAAAAGGTGGTTCAAAGATTTTTTTTTTCGGCACTTTTTTATCTGTGGGTCATTAATTTAAGGGTATGCCGCGGGCCAGGACAGGCATAGTCAATGTACTGTTCAATTAAAATGGTGGTTCATGGCTCCTTTTTTCAAGCACTTTTTAATCTTTGGGGATGAGATTTAAGGGTCCCTGCTGCGGGCCAGCACAGGCATTCCCAAAGTCCATTCAATAAAATGGTGGTTCAAAAACTCATTTTCCAGCACTTTTTTAAACTGTGGGTCTGCAGGTTTTAGGCTGTGTGTCAGGGCGGATAGTCAATAAACCGAATTTTCTAAATGGGTTCAAAAAACTACTTTCTTCCGCCCTTTTTAAACGTGAGCAGCAGTTTTAGGTCATCGCGGGCCAGGACAGGGTAGTCAATGTCCCCCTCACCTAAATGGGGGTTCGAAGCTACTTTTTTCCAGACTTTTCAATCTGTGGGCATGCAGTTTGGGGTCATACTGTGGTCCAGGGGCAGTGATATCAATGTCCGTTTTAACTAAAATGGTGGGTTTAAAGACCCCTTTTAGGGACTTTTTTAATTGTGGGTCAGACGGGTTTTAAGGGGCATGCGCGGGCCCCGGGCAGGTAAGTCATGTCCATTCAACTAAAAAAGGGGGTTCAAAGACTACTTTCTTCTGGCAATTTTTTTCGTGGTCATCGGTTTGAGGTCATGCTGCGGCCAGGAAAAGGGTAGTCAAAATCCATTCAAATTAAATGGGGTTAAAAAATATTTTTGGCACTTTTTTTCTGTGGGTCATGCAGGTTTTAGGTCAGCTGTGGTACAGGAAAGGGTAGTCAGTGTCCATTTTAACAAAATGGGGTTCAAAACACTTTTTTTTATACTTTTTTAAACTGTGGATCTGCAGGTTTTTATGGTCTGCTGTGGTAAATGAAGGTATAATCAATTCCATTTTTAATAAAAAAGGTGGTTCAAAACTTTTTTTACGGCACCTTTTTTTCTGTGGGTCATGTAGGTTTAAGGGACAGGCGGTCCGGACAGGCTTGTCAAGTACTGTTCAATTAAAATGGGGGTTCAAAGGCCCTTTGTCAAGACTTTTTGATTGTGGGTCATGTAATTTTAAGGGTATGGGGTCCGCCAGGGATAGTCAATTCCAGTTCAAAAAGGTGGTTCAAAAAATATTTTTCCCGCACTTTTTTAATTTGGATCAACAGGTTTAAAACTCATGCGCGGGGCCAGGGCAGGGATAGTAATGTCCATTAAAACATGGTGGGGGGTTTCAAAGAATCCTTTTTCCATACCTTTTAAAACTGTGGGTCGACGGTTTAAGGGTCATGCGGGCCCGGACAGGAAAGTCAATGTCCATTTAACTAAAATGGGGTTCAAAGACTCCTTTTTTTAGGCACTTTTTAATCTGTGGGTAAAACAGGTTTAAGGGTCATGCTGCAGTCCAGACAAAGTCATAGTCAATGTCCAGTTCAACTACTATGGTGGTTCTACGACTACTTTCTTCTGGCAATTTTTAATCTGTTGGTCTTGTAGATTTAAGGTCTGCTCGGTCCAACAGGGATAGCAAAGTCCAGTTCAACTAAAATGGGTTTCAAAGACTCCTTTTTTCCCGGGGGTTTTTAAAACTTGGGGCAGACAGGTTTAAGGGGCATGCTGCAGCCGGAAAACTAGTCAAAGCCGTTCATCTAAAATGGTGGTTGAAAGACTCCTTTTTTTGGGACTTTTAAAACGTGGTCAAGTAGATTTTAAGGTCATGCTGCGGGCCAGGACAAGGAAGTCAATGTCCAGTTTTAACTTAAATGGGGTTAAAAGACACTTTTTTTTCCGGGCCTTTTTTTTCTTGGGTCATGAGGTTTTAGAGTCATGCTGGGGCCAGGACAGGGAAGGCAATACCATTCAACAAAAAGGTGGTTCAAAGACTACTTTCTTCCCACTTTTTAATCGTGGGGCCCTGCAGGTCTAGGGTCACTGGGGTCCAGGCAGGTAAGTCAATGCCGTTCAACTAAAATGATGGTTCAAAGACACTTTCTTCTGCACTTTTTTAAACTGTGGTCATGCAGGTTTTGGGTCAGCGCGGTCCAGGGTAGGGATAGTCAATGTCCTGTTTTTTAAATCAAAATGGGGTTCAAAGACTCCATTTTCAGACACTTTTTAATCTTTGGTCATGTAGATTTAAGGGTCATGCAGTGGTCTAGGACAGGCATAGTCAATGTCCTATTCAACTAAAATGGTGGTTCAAAGAAACTTTCTTCCACACTTTTTAATCTTGGGGATGCAGATTTGGGGTTATGTGCGGTCCAGGCAGGAAAGTCAAATTTCCGTTAACTGAAATGTGGTACAAGATCCTTTTTTTAGGCACTTTTAATCTGTGGGGCATGCAGGTTTAAGGGTCATGCTGTGGTCCCGGGCAGGTATAAAATCAATGTCCAGTTTTAACTAAAATGGGGGTTCAAAAAATACTTTTTTTTTTTGGGACTTTTTAATTTGGGGCATGAGGGGTGAAGGGCATACGTGGAAATAAAGTATAGTCCCCAAACCATTTTTAACTAAAAGGTGGTTCAAAGACTACTTTCTTAGACACTTTTTTTTAAACTGTGGATCATGCAGGTTTGAGGGTCGCTGGGTACAGACATGATTCAATGTCCAATTCAGAAAAAGGTGGTTCAAAGAAATTTTTTTCCAACACTTTTTAATCTGTGGATCATGCAGGTTTGATTGTCATGCTGTGGTAAATGACAGGTATAATCAATGTCCAATTCAATTAAAATGGTGGTTCAAAGACTTATTTTTTTCGGCACTTTTTAATCTGTGGGTCATGCTGTGTTAAATTACAGGTATAGTCAATGTCCAGTTCAACTAAAATGGTGGTTCAAAGACTATTTTCTTTCGACACTTTTTAATCCGTGGATCATGCAGGTTTGAGGGTCATGCTGTGTTACAGGACATGGTTAGTCAATGTCCACTTCACTAAAGTACTGGTTCAAATAATACTTTTTTCCGGCACTTTTTATTCTGAGCGTCCATAAGGGCATCTGTGTGGATTTTGGGGTCATGCTGCATTAAAGGACAGGGATAGTCAATATCCATTTCACTAGAATAGTGGTTCAAATATTTCTTTCTTCCGGCACTTTTTATTCTGAGGGTCCATCAAGGACATCTTTGCTGGTTTTGGGGTCATGCGGCTTTTTAAAGAAACCAATAGTAAAGGTCTTAATGAAAAAAGTGTATTCGCCATGCTTCAAGGCCATCAAAATGAACAGCGGTTACTCGGTGTTCACCCTCCTTCATCCATGTCCCAAATCAAAAATGAGCAATTTCGTTCCACCCACACAAATTGACAGTAGAATGCAGGAATTTGAGACAGGGCTTGTTGACCAACTGGACCCCCTAGGGCCCTGCCAGCTGAACCTCCGCGTTCCCGGTTGGGACGTTCTTATTGCCACCACATGTGTGACGAGATGTTGGTCCCTGGTGCAAAAAGTGATAGGGATATCCTGCCAGTTCCCATGTGCCTAGTCCAATACTGGTGTCTTGTTTTGTGTGAAAGGGGCCCCTTTGCAGCTGCTACCACTGTACCCGCTGTGGATACGCCGTCCTCATGTTTTCGGTTAGCCATTGAACATAATGAATTATTTTAGCCTATGAATTTTTTTCTGAGACTTTTATAACCTAATTGTCTTGCCTAAGATTTAGCACATATCCAGTTTTCTGTTGTGAATGTCAATTTCAGCTTCTCCTCACCTGTGTGGGTGTAAAAATGAAGCTGTTATTGCTCTCCCATAGACTTTAATGGTCATCGGCGATAATCTGTTATCGACTATCGACATGATAATTACCAATATCTGATATCGACTCGATAACGATTGTTGACACAATCGCTCATCCCTAGTTGTCAGAAAAGACCAACTTTCTTAGATAATCTGTAGAAAAAAAATTCAATTTGTACTCCTGGTTGTCACTTGTGGGAAAAGACCACATTTCAGAGATATTCCATAGAAAAAAAATTCAATTTGTACTCCTGGTGTGGTTATCAGTTGTAGGAAAAGTCCACATTTATTAGATATTCCATAGAAAAATTTTCTATTTGTACTCCTGGTGTGGTTGTCAGTTGTCGAAAAAGACTACATTTCTTAGATAATCCGTAAAAAAATATTCTATTTGTACTCCTGGTTGTCAGTTGTGGGAAAATACCACATTTCAGAGATATTCTGTATGGAAAAATTATAATTCTACTCCTGGTTGTCAGTTGTCAGAAAAGACCACATTTCTTAGATAATCCGTAGAAAAAATTATATTTCAACTCCTGGTTGCCAGTTGTCGGAAATGACGACATCTCAGATATATTCCATAAAATAAAGTCAATTGCTAGTCCTACTTGGCAGTTGTAAATTACAATGACTGAAGGAAAAACACTGTTGATTTCTAATCCTAGTTGCCAGTTGGAAATTATACGGATTTAAGAACATTTGTGATTTGCTGTCTTTGCAGTACAGTTTTTCAGTAAAAGACTGTGAACAAAACTTCTAGACCTTTTTAATATTTATCTTTCTGAACATGGAGCAAAGTAAAGGTGTTAAGTAAGCAAAGAGGTGGGTAGGACGTGGAGTTAAGGGTACGAGACAAGGCACTTCTTCCAGTGCTCTGGACAAAACACAAGTGAGCACATCGTCAGTTGCCGGACCGTCAGGCCTGTCATCGGTTTGGTGTTTCCCTGTGAATCTCAGTACCGAAGAGCATCCCCAATCTTTTCTTCAGTGGTTAACACAACCTGCATCCAGTGGTTTCACCTCCTCGTCCTCTCAGTCACGGCAAATATCGTCATCATCATCGTCATCACTAGTGTTGAGCGATTACGTTGGCTATCGACATCGGTCGATGGTCGATAGTCGGCCATCATCGACAAGATATTCGATGGTCGATGATAGATGATCGCCGATGACCATTAAAGTCTATGGGAGAGCAACAACACCTTCATTCTTACACCCAAACAGGGCTGGAGAAGCTGGAATTAAAATCCACAACAGTCAAATGGATACGTGCTACATCTTAGGCAACACACTTAGGTTATAAAAGCCAGAGAAAAAAAATCACAGACAATTCACTATCCCTGTCTTGTACCACAGCATGACCCTTAAACCTGCATCACCCACAAATTACAAAGTGCCAGAAGGCAGTATTATTTGAACCATCATTTTACTTGAACTGGACATTGACTATCCCTGTCCTGAACGCAGCATAGCCCCAAACCTGCATGACCCCCAGATTAAAAAGTGCCGGAAAAAGAAGTCTTTCAACCACCATTTTAGTTTCACTGGACATAGACTATCCCTGTCCTAGGCCACAGCATGAGCCCCAAACCTGCATGACCCCAGATTAAAAAGTGCCGAAAAAGGAGTGATTGAACCACCATTTTAGTTTCACTGGACATTGACTATACCTGTCCTGGGCCACAGCATGAGCCCCAAACCTGCATGACCCCCAGATTAAAAAGTTCCGGAAAAAGGAATCTTTGAACCACCATTTTAGTTTCAACGGACATTGAATATACCTGTCCGACCACAGCATACCCCAAACCTCATAACCCCAGAA
>JAODAL010072285.1:0-15175 GCA_025379985.1 Phyllomedusa bahiana
GCTGCCCGCAGTTGGGGGTACAACAGTGTCATCCCGTACAACGTCGGCACTGAAAAAAAGGGGACTGTATGGTAGGAACCCAGAAGCCCCCCATTCTTACCCCGAGACATAAAAAAGCCGGGCTGGAGTTTGCCCAAAACTTCCCAGAAAGAAAAAGGTTTTTGGAAGAATGTTTTCTGGTCAGATGAGACAAAAGTAAGCTTTTTGGGGAAAAGGCATCAACATAGAGATTACGGGAAAAAAAAGGCATTCAAAAAAAAAACAGTCCCTACGCAAAATGGCGGGGGTTTTCCCTGATTTTTTGGGGGGTTTGCTTTGGGCGCTCGGGCACGGGACTGTTGCAGTGTGCATGGCATTATGGTCTAAGACCCCAAAAATTTTTTGCAGATAATATAGGGCCCATGTGAGAAAGCGGGCCCCCTCAGAGGTCGGGGTTTTTCCAGCAGGACAATGCCCCAAAAACACACTTCAAAAAAAATAGAAAAGGGTTTGAGAGAAAGCAGGGACTTCTAAATCCAGCAATGAGTCAAGACCTGAATCCCATAAAACCCCCTGGGGGGAGATCTCAAAATGGCAGTTGGAGAAGGAACCCTTAAATCTCGCAGTTTGCCAAAGAAAAATGGTCTAAAATTTCCAGAAGCATTGTAAGAAACTCTTTGATGGTTATCGGAAGGGTTGTTCGCAGTTTTTTTGGGCAAAGGGTTGTGCTCCCAAGATTGGTTAGGGTGCAATCGTTTGTCCGGCCCCTTTTTTTAATTTTGCGTGAAATGATCAATGATTTGATTTTTGTCTCATTCGTTTTGTTTTTTTTTTCATTGCAAGCAAAATAAATAATAATTAAACCAAAAATTTGTGATTGCAATCATTTTCAGGGAAAAAACGAGTATTATCTGACAGAATTGCAGGCGTGCCAATACTTTTGGCCACCACTGTATATATGGATTTCTGCTATCTGTTGTTCTTTATGTATGACCAAATGACTAGACCAATCTGCACCAGATTTGCCACAGAGGTAGATCAGGCACTTCAGAAGTTAGAGAGGTTTTAGACCAAATTTCAGCTCTTTAGGACCTAATGTTATTGGAATATGCAGAAAAAATCTGAACTTGCTGTGAACCGTGTATATATTTTATGCAAGGCCAAATGACTCGACTAATTTGCACCACATTTGGCGCATAGGTAAATGAGATACTTTGGAAGTATTGAGACCAGGTTTCAGCTCTAGAACCTACTGTTTTCAACATATTCACAAACAATTGGAACTTGCTGTAAACAGTGAAGTTTTTTTATGCAATGTACCAATCTGCACCAAATTTGGCACATGGGTAAATTAAGCACCTAGGACCTACCATTTTTGAAATATGCACAAAAAATGCAACGCACTGTGATCGGTAAAAGTTCTTTATGTATGGGCAACACAAACAACAAACAGTTACACCAAATAGGTTTGTGCAAAGGTGGGTAATTCTATTACCTATATATTTAATTACTAGCACTTTCAATACTGTCATTAGGGGGTGGAGGCCCATCCCATTTTGCTATGGGGTGAGATGAATTCTAGTTATGTTATTGAACGTAAGTCCACCCAGTCTGCCCTTTGATTATATATCATTCTTTAGTCTTGCATTATATAAATACCACACAGGATTTATATTACGAACCAAACATAGGGTCTATATGATAACCTACATCACCCACATAGTAGCCATCACAAAAAGCACAGGGCTGGATGCTTTTGTTGATTTGACACTGACAGTGTTGCAGGGGAAAATCAGAAAGGATAGATTATATCAGCAAACCAATAAATGTAGCTGAGTCTTCTGTTATGTTGATGTAACGGCTTATGATGATGGTGCCAATGCTTGTTACAGAAAAATCTTAACAACACTTCAATTTTATTTGATTGATGAAGGATGTGGAAAATATAAGGTAAAAACCTTTATTTGCTCATATTGAAAGCTTTTTTTTTCTAAACAACTTATCAAAACATCATGGACAGCAGCCTTAATGAATCATAAGACTACTCATAATAAACGTCTGTTGCCCAGAATACTGATATGAACACATTAGCAATATTGAATGTAAACTGTAAAATGATGATAATTAGAATGACAATAATTTGTACAAAATACTCCAAAATATCAGGGGCACATTCGTTTTTGTCGTGTACACTGGAAAAAAATCATTGTTTTTGGACTACCCAGAAATTCACAGACCTTCCCCAAATAGAATCTTCAATGTTTGTAACAAAAGCTGACTTTTATTTTAATTAGAAACAAATTCACAATGTATAATAATGGGAAATCAAGTAAGGAAAACAAAGCAAAAAATGTTGGCTTGCAACATAAACCATCAATACCTTTACAATATTTAAAGTAAAGCCATTGCCTTATGATGCAAGTTCATGTAAAAAATATCACTACATAAAATGCTTTTCACTAACCAAAAATATATTTTTTTCATAATTTTTTTCTTGATTTTTGTCCCTTTTAGCACCACAACTAATCTTTGCTACTGTTAGTAGACTGCTGGGAGTTGTATTAAACCGTTTTTCATTCCTGCTGACAACATTCAGAGCCTTATAAATCAATCCATAGAGGCAGTTTTAGTGATCAGAGGAGCACTACATTGAGAATTGGAAAGAAGATCAAGAAGTGGGAAAAATAATTGAGTATGCATGTCCACCAGCTCAGTAAGTGGACGTGCACATCATTATATACTTTAAACACCAGGTTGCGCTATCCTATGTAAGTAAATGTTATAATTGTTGAATAGATTTTTTTATGTATATAAATTGTAAATATTGTTATTTTTTCATTGTCTATCAAATAATTCTAAGATGACAACAACTTTAATTAACAATAGCCACCACTAATATTGCATTAATTGTCAAGTCATCAAAAGAGAGGAACACTTAGACATTTGTTAAGACTATTGTTCAGACAGTCCAGCAAATGCAAGAAAGCATCCCAAGGCACCAGGGAAATGTCAGATTTGTAGCCAAAATGATATGAAAAACCCAGCTTAAAGGGGTGTTCTGGGATCAATACTCATTTATCCATCAGGGTATGAGTTAAAGGGGTTTTCTCACTACATTGATTCATCTTACTTCATTCCGGTTCTCTTGGTTTCATTTTGAATTTAGGGGTGTGTTTACTGGCTTTCACTAGGCTGCAGTAGAAGCCAGGTCTGTAGCTATAGCAACCAGTGCTGGCAGCCTATCAGGAGAGATCAAACAGGTCTGTAGCTATAGCGACCTGAGGAGCTGATGCAGCCCATACAAGAGGGGATATCTAGGAATAGGTAGGACACTGTTAATGAACATATATTGCAAAGTGACTTGTTTTTGCAAGAACTTTAACATAAAAAGCAATCCTAGTAGTGAGACATCCCCTTTAAAATAGAAGAGAAGACTCATACTTACCTCCCATTCACTCCCGGCTCCTGGTCTGTTCATCCAGGCTGAAGCAGTGAACGTTCATTGTTCACGTGACAGCTCCAACCAATCACAAGCCACAAAATCACGTTCATGTGACCTCTCTGGCCTGTAATTGGCTGGAGCTGTCATGTGAACAATGAAAGTTCACTGCTTCAGCTTGGATGAACAGACCAGCAGCTGAGAGCAAACAGGAGCGTCCGGGAGGTAAGTATGAGGCTACTCTTCTATTTTTACTCATACCCCGATGGACAAATGACCATTGATCAGTCGAAGAACACCCCTTTAAGGAGTCAAAATACAGTGACCCTATGATTTTGTGTATTTACCAAGGACTAGGACGTTCTCAATTCTTCCACTCCTGTATACAGATATGGTAGAGTACAGCTTGACTGTGATATCACAGCTTTTCGTGTTATCTGCTCTGATCTGTAAACAAAGGTCATTGAAAAGCATTGAAAAAGGTGAGATAACATTCTGTGACGTGATATCACGGTGCGATATCTGTTGTGTTTAGTTCTGCTACATCTGTATGAACCTATGTGACATTTAGAGGTCACCTATTAGGTGATTGTAGTAAGTGTATTCTCTCATTTTGTGGTAGGCTGTATCAAAACTGATGCAGAGGAAATGTTGTCCTCACCAACCAGCCAAGTTCAACCTCTTATTTTTGAGAGGATATTAAGGAGATGAAAGCAGCAACCTAGTTATTTGATATGGGCAAAAAGTCTACTTTTCCTTGTACAAGTTTTATCTATATTTTTTGCTTTAATACCAAATTTCTCCTTTGTTTGCATAGATAATTAAGAATGTCTGTTCTAAATATTCATACTAGAATGCGGTGAAGGAACTGATCTATTAATATGACTTTTACTCACACTGTGCTGCAGTGCAAACTCCTCTGTGGATACAAAACATGAAAATAAGTAAAGATCATACACCAGCATTTCAGTTTTCTTATAGCTATTCAGGGATTACATAAAAAAAAGCATGGGATAAAAGACATGCATGAAAGACATAGACATCTGAATATATTCTATGTAAGGCTATGTCTACACAGCAAAGTGAAAATGCTGTCCAAAATCCAGAGGCATTTTCACATTGCTGGTTCGCGACATATCGCCGTTCTTTTGCGCAAAAAAACAGCGGTCGGATTTCAGATTCCCAGCTGCCCAGTACATACAGGCTGCAGGTGTCCGACGTTGGTCCGGTGGAATATACAACATGTTCTTCTGTCTTCCGCCAGATGGTTTTCGATTTAGGAAAACCTCAGTAAAAAAATGTTCTGTGTAGACTACAGCACATTTTCTATTGAGGGCTACACAGCACAGGTTACAGTTGATTTTCAGTGGATTCTAAGGCCTCGTTACACACGGCTTATTCGGACGGATTTGCCACGGTAAAAATCCGTCGGCAAAATCCGTCCGTAATAAGTCACAGCCTATTTTCTATTGTATTTCAATAGAAAAATATGGCTCGTCGTTCCACACGAAGCAAAATTCCATTCCGGATTGCCGCCGCGGATTGACGACGGCAATCCGGACGGAAAAACAATTGACATGTCAATTCTTTCCGGACGGATTCACCACCTACAATGAATGGCGAGGGTGTATCCTTCGGGAAATCAGGTCCAAATAACGTGCCACACTTAAGTGGCACTTATTTGCAACTGATTTTCAACGGGATTTCAGAAGGGTATTTACATCGAACCCAAATCCTTGTAAATACGTTCTGAAATAAGCCGTGTGAACGAGGCCTAAATACTGAATCCGTTGACAATCTGACCAAAAACCAGTGCTGTGTAGACATAGCCTAAAGCTTTACAATAGATTCAGGAGCCTTGGACGCAAAAACTTGTAGCAGTTTGAGACAATTGTTGGTATTGTACAGTGTGGAATAGATCAAAAAGTGTAGGAAATATAAGCAGGCTAGAACACTTTTCATAATTCAGAGTAATAATCTTCATATTTTCAATGTCATTCATAGTGCACTAATTTGTAATGCCAGAAGAGTGTCCCTCTTAATAATGCCTACAAAGTGCCCCAGTTAATTCTGCCATCACAGTATTCCTTGCTTATATTTTACCACCAGTCCAATTTGTTTCTTATATTATGTAAGGTGGATGCAGGCCCTATAGCATGCAAGACTTCTCTGCGTTGAAGGCTTAGTATGCGAACAGGATGATCTATAGTGGTGGAGATTATCTGGTTGTGTGGTCTAATATTGAAAGTGGGCACACAAAATGTCTCTGTATGTTTGTTAAATCCTTGTGTTCCCTGTGAAATAACAATTCTGGAGTGTCTTCTCTTATAACTCTGTGTTTTTTTCTGTTTATCCTTCAAGAAATGGACTAGGAGGTGTTCATACTGTGTTTTTTAGGATTATGTGTATTTTGGGTATACAGTAGTTTTACCGAAAATGCATGCTGAAATATGCTCCGAACAATGTTCATTACACCTGTCGTAGACTTTAATGTAACACATGCCAGTCGCACACTGGTATTTTACGCTTGTAATTTAGCACGTCTGAAAAGAATTGACTTGTCAATTCTTCAGGCATATATGCAGCATAACACAGTAAACAACAGAAGGCAGCTATCTGCCTCAGATTATGAAAGGGGTTATCTCACTACATTGATTCATCTTACCTCAGTCCTGTTTTCTTGGTTTCATTTGGAATTCAGGGGCGTGTTTACTGGCTTCCACTAGACTGCAGTAGAAGCCAGGTCTGTAGCTATAGCAACCAGTGCTGGCAGCCTATCAGGAGAGATTGAACAGGTCTGTTGCTATAGCGACCTGAGGAGCTGATGCAGCCCATACAAGAGGGGATATCTCAGAATAGGTAGGAAACTGTTAATGGACATATATTACAAAGTGACTTGTTTTTACAAGATCTTTAACATAAAAAGCAAACCTTGTAGCGAGACAATCTCTTTAAGCGGCATGTTCGCATTGAAATTACAAGCTTGCAAATGCTTAATTTCAACAGCACAACCAACGCGTATTGTGGCATGTACCTGTGAGTGCCACAATACGCCATGTGAACCTGCCATTACTGAATTAGTCAGTTTTCAAAGGGGCGTGTCCCTGCACACACTGACTCTGCACTGATTGGACAATGTCAGACTATGCAGGGACACACCCCCAACTAGTAACACCCAGCTGACAACTTCAGTAATAAATTTCTAGAAGGAATAACAGAGGAACAGCACAACACAGAATAATACCGTGTTTCCCCGATAGTAAGACACCCCCGATAGTAAGACGTAGCGGTGTCTTAGGGAGGTCGCCTAATGTAAGACGTACCCTGAAAGTAAGACGTAGGCGGCCTGATGACGTCACTGCACTGCTGGCCGATGAGCGCGCGGGAGGCCGGAGCAGCGAGGAGGCGGCGCGGCGCGGGAGACGGAGCAGCGGGAGCCCAGGTAGTGTTTTTCTGCCTACAGCTTGCCCTATACCTGCCTACAGCTGGCCCTAGACCTGCCTACAGCTGGCCCTATACCTGCCTACAGCTGGCCCTATACCTGTCTACAGCTGGCCCTATACCTGCCTACAGCCGGCCCTATACCTGCCTACAGCCGACCCTATACCTGCCTACAGCTGCCTATACCTGCCTAGACATACCCCGGGGTAAGACATACCCCGAAAGTAAGACATAGTGGGACTTTTGGGGGTAAAAAGAATGTATGACGCTGTCGTACTATGGGGGAAACACGGTAAGATAAAATTCTCCAGAATTGTTATTTAACATGTAACACAAGTATTTACTAAAATAGACAACAGATGTCATGGGTCCTTTTTAAACTTGGTGTCTGCACTGCAAAAGCATTCTATTAAATTATTGTGTGTACTAGTTTTTTTTCTGCCCCGTGGTTTTCAAGAGCTAGATAATATATAACTTTCATTTATAACCTATAGCTTGTTGTCCAGAGAATAGAAATAAACACAGCTTAATATCTGATATTTTTTATTATATTTATTAAATCAACTCATTTATTACCTTTAAGCCCCTTAAGGATATAGGATGAAATATTACATGATTTGTGACACACATAAGTGTTTTGTTGATCATTCAAAATACAGTTTGTATAGCCACTATGGTATATCGGATATTAACTTCTATGCCATAAAAGTCAATAAAGCTGGTGGGCAAAACTGAGTGATTCATTTTATACCCCACGCGAGCAGAATACTAAATTTTGATCCCATATGTACCGTACTAATCTAAATGTAATCTATTTGATGTTCTCAGAGCAATAAAACAAAAAACTCATTAAGTATACTGGATGAATAGATGTCATGACATACAATCACAAATATCCTATCAGTTTCTATAAAATATTAGTTGAGATGCCCCAATTTTTACCTTTATCTATCTGCTGTAAATGTAAAGGGTATCGTTATTTTACAATGATATATATGTCAGTTGTGTCCAAGGATGTTTTCGATGCTGTAGTAAAAACAGGAGAAAAACTACATTTGGGTCACTCAAGGCACATACACTTCTCACAAAAATGTAGGGATATTTTGGTTGACATTTCAGGATGAACATAAAATTTCTTCAAAATTGTTAAATGAACTGATACCATCTCTAACTTTAGAATGCACATGACCTACTGTTCAGTGTTTCAGTACTTTTTGCATAACTGATCTCTAACAAGGAGCTTAATGGAAAAATGCACAATAGATATTTGATCCTTGAATGGCACAATAAATTTAGGGGATTAATTTGAATTAGGATTTAAACAGTCCTCCTCATCATGCTGTTCACATTTTGACATCATGAGACCCAGACAACACCTAACACTTGATCAACAGTATCAACGATCAACAGTTGCAAGGTAAAAGGCACCCAGGTGTTACATCAGACCATTCATAACCATTGCGTGCTAGACAATAGGCAAAGGTACCTGTCCTGGCTGATGCATAGTGCACTCATTGACGTCTCCAGCATTGTTGGTGGCCTCATCTCTGCTCAGAGTGACTATAATTTCATCACTGAACAGCACTGAGGACCAGTGGTCCCTCACTCAGCATAAATACTTCCTGACCTATACAAGACAATGTTGCCTGTGCCTGATGATGTGGTCAGGTTCCTTTGCCGGTCAACTAGCACGCAGACCACGCTAATGTAAATGGTTAAGAATGGTCTGACGTGACACTTGGGCGGCTCTCACCTCTCTTAAACGTGCCTGGATTTGTGTGGCATTCATCACCCAGTTCCACAGGGCATTGTTTACAATGAAGCGATCATCAGTGTGTGACTCTTTCAGTCTATCTGTTGCAACCTGCTGATGACACTCTGTGATACTCTAAGCTCAGTGGCCTCTTCCATCTGAGAGCATCCTGCTTGAAGCCTCACAATGGCAAGGTTCTGATGATCAACTGTAAGGTATTGTCTTGGTCTCATGATGTCAAAATGTGCACAGCATGTAGTGTGATCATGATAAACTAGTAATAGGATTTCAATCTAAATAAATTTACAAAATTCTATGCATGTATACTCTGTTTTTAACACATATTGGACACTTGCTGAAAGTGATCTAGTACTATTATAACACTCCAATTTTGAGACAAATACTGCCTAAATGCTCTAAAAGAACCATATTTGTCATCTCAAAAGGATAGAGCTAAATAGCATGCAGGGCTAGCAGTTGTGCAAGGGTTCAGTGCTTTAGGGAGCTCCAAAACCCATCTGCCACTTAGAGGATGTGGCCTGAGGAAAATAAAATATGCTTTTTAAGGGTGTTGCTTTTTAAGGGCTGCCTTTGACATCACACCCTTTGGTCCTGCCTCCCAAGTCTTCCAACATAAGAAAAGAAACATGCAATGAGACTGAGATGGGAAGGGAGCCAAGCGCAGACCAGGGGGCTTGTAATTTTACTGGGGAGTGGGGAATTATTATTATTTATTATTTTAAAGTATCTTCAATTCCAGGGCGCTGTATGTTCGAGGAGGGTTACATACATAACTTATGTCAAACAAAGTACAATGATGATAATACATGACAAACAACTGGCACAAAGGTAGAGAGGACCCTGCCTGTGAAGGTTAACAATCTACAAGGAAGGAGGAAAGACACAGAAGGTGAAGGGCAGACATATTTGTGGGGTGGTGTAATGGCAGTAGGGTTATTGTAGATTGTAGGATATAATGAAGAGATGGATTTTCCGGTTGATTTTGAGGCTAGTGAAAGTGGAGGAGAGTCTGGTGTGCTGGGTTAATGAGTTCCAGAGTATGCTGGATGCACAGGAGATGTCATGAAGATAGTTGTGTGAGGAGCTGACAAGAGGACAGCAGATCCTGTGAGGAGTGGAGATTGCATGAAGGGAGCTATTTGGAGATTAAAGGGGTTTTATCGTTACAAAGATCATGTCTCAGAAAGGGGACAGTAAAAAAAACCCCTTTTGTAATTGCGTTGCATTCCTCTGTCATTGTTTAGCAGATATCAGTTTCTCTGTAAATCTGTATTTGTTTTGCTGTTGCTGGCAAAACCCCCCTGGTCGATTCCAAAACACACCCCCTGCACTGGTTTGGGCTTAAATTTTCATTCCCTGTTGGGATACCCCCCTAAAAAGGGAAACGCCCGGCCTCCCCCCTGCACTGTGTTTGGGCTGCCTGCACACCTGGTTTACCCCCTTCGGCGTTAAAATTTGATGTAAACCCAAAGGTCTGTTGGCTTTGTACATCTCCCAGCCATGGTGATGATTTTGGGCATTGACGGGCTGTTTAAAGGCTTTTGCCAAGAGGTTTTTTTCCCCCTCCTCACAGGTCCAGCCCTTTAAAGCTGCTACTTTGAAAAAGGGCATTCTGTCCTCGGGGTAATGCAAGCCCCGCCTCTTATGACATAAATCGTTTGAGTTTATAACATAAGGATTCAATATGTGTTGCATAAGCTGTTGTAAGTGTAGTGCTTACTGACCCTCTGCAAAATAAAGGTTAGGAGTTCAAGCCCTCATATTTTTTCTTTTTTTTCTTTTATAAATTTTACCAAAGTAAAGATATGAAAATTTGTGTAAAATCTTAATTTTTTTATAACACACACAAAGCTCCCCCCATTGGCCCCATTGTCACATGTCCACCAAGCCCTTCCAACAAATTTTTGATACAATGATTATTCGGGGGATGAGACATGATTTTAGGGGGGGGTTGTTGTGTAATATATCTTATAAGGTGCATATATATTTTGGCTCTCTACATATGTGTGAATTTTGGGGGGGGGGGGATTTCTTGTGGGGGACTAGAAATCCAAACCCCTTTATTGTAAAAAGCAATACTCTTCAGGCCCTACCCCTGCCCCCAACAGCCCAATTAGTTAAAGCAGCAGGGGCCTTGTTAAAGTGTTTGTTCTTCCCCCCTTTTTTTCACTCACATGTCGCTGACAGGAAAAAAGGATCTTTTTCTTGAATGACATTTGTCCTTGTATTGATAAAGGTCTTGCCCCGTTGTCAGTAAATTTGGGTGAACACACCAAAATTAAAGGCTGGGTTTTTTGCTAAATTTTGTGAACTAAGACTATGAAGGTGCTTGCTGGTTTTGGGCCCCAAAAGGGTGCGACTAGAACATGCGGAGGTACAAAACTGTTATATGCAAAACCTTTTGCACCCCTGCTTAAACAAAAAAGATGTACGTTCTTCAGTGAGGGGGGAAAACGCCTCCTGGGAGGAGAGCACGCCTGCTGAGAGGAGAGACCGACCTGGATTTCAAATCAATCTGAAAAAAAATTCTGAACAGCCCAAACAGCTCAAACGATAACACCCCTTTAAGGCAGAGATGTATGGAGGGGGGAGGTTATGGAGAGCTTTATAGGTCATGGTTATTTGTACTGAATTCTCTGGGCAATGGGTAGCCAGTGAAGGGAATGACAGAGGGGAGAGGCAGAGAAGTAAACAAGGCGAGAGGTGGATAAGATGGGCTGCGGAGTTGAGGATGGATTGAAGAAGTTGAAAAGGATGTTGCAGTAGTCCTGGTGGGAGATATCAAGATCATAGCAAAAAGTAAAAGATGCTGCTCAGGTTCAGAATAGGAAAGCTACATAAAACAAAGGAAGCATAAATCAGCCCAGAAATACATCACGTGGAGAAGAATGAAGACTCAGGCATGCCATCTGAGCTTTTTTTTTTGCTTTGGTGGACAAACCCCTTAAAGGGATATTCCCATTTTATTGATTAGTTTTAAATGTGTAGGCAAAGGTAAATAAAGAATATTAGTAAATACCTTGCTATTCTGATTTTGTTTCCCTTTAAAGCTAGAGCAGTTCTCATCTTCTGCTTGTGTACACAAGCTTCCCTTTGGTTACTGACCCCCCTCTCTCTGATCTAACAATGCTTTTAAGCCCTGGCCAGGATGGTGAGACATCTCCCTGCTTTTTCTTATCAGCAACACAGGAGCCTGACAAACTTTAACTCTTTGGCGCACTGTAACTTCTTGCCCTGCTGTTTAGATTCCTCCGTCACCAATGTCACTCTCACAGGCTCAGCTAGAAATAACAGTGCTGATATGCCAGTCTTGGCTGTAGAACCACCCACAGCCTGAACAGGAAGTAAGAGCTTGAACCTGGCTATGGTTCTAGGAAACGGCATAGTAAGAACAGCCCTTTAAGAAGATACCAGTATTGTTTATAGCACATAGTACATGGGTGGGCCTGTTATCAATTCTGCATTAAGTGCAAGTGCCTTAAATTGTGCCTTCAGCAAACTTTTCTTAAATTGATAGTAAAACTGAATATAAGAAACTTAGCAATAAATGTTATGAGAGAAAAATGCCCCTTTTTATTAGGTTTCTAATGGGTTGTTCTCACCACGTTGCTTCACAGAGTCACAGTCAACTTCACACTCACAGCTCCTGGTGAGTCTGTGGACAGGTCTATAGAAATGATTGATATATCAGCTCTGCTATTCCTAGCTGATCCTATTACAGTGAAATGAGTGCAGAAAGTTTTTAAACTGTAGTGCACAAGGCTACAGAGCTGTAAAGGGTTAAAGTTTGCCAGTGAAATATATATAAAAAAAGCTCTTGTGCTGAAGATAACACTCATCATGGAATAAGTCAATGGTCTGCCTGGTCTGCCGGCGAAATGAGAGCACAGAAGGAGGTGGTCAGTAACCTAGAGAAACTTGTATACACAAGCAGGAGATAAAATCTCCTCTATCACCTAAACAAAGCAAAATCAAAATCATTGTGGTGAGAAAACCGCTTTAACTCCACCCTCCTCTAACTTCATCACTCACTTGAAAAACTCCTAAATTTCTGTCTTTAGAGTAATATGGACTCTCAGTTGACTCTGGCATTAAGTTACATATTGCATATAGAAGTTTATGAAAAGTAATTAGCTGCAGAATGGGACATGGGCAGAGACAAACATGCAGAGACAGGGCTGAAAACTGTGGTGTTATATCCCATCCCTGCTGTTAAGGGTGTACTATACAAAATTCGGGGTGCCTGATCTTATCTTCTGTGTGTATGTAGTGCATGGGAGAAGTCATAGCAGGTACTCCATAGCTCAGGGACAACTGGAGAATTGTAAAATCTCCAGAAATAGAGTACACACACAACTGCATTATCCTGAAAGATTACTTGAAAGTTCAGGTATGCAATAAATATATTGTTGAATATAAACCTGAATAATGCACAAAGGAATTTGTAGATCACAAGCCTGTTAATGCAAGATTTGTGGTAGAGGAGTCTAAACAACAGAGCAGAAGGCTACAGGGCTCTAAAGGTTAGAGATTGCCAATAAGAAAGATAATCAAGCTCCACCCTGCCGATAAGACATAACAAGGAGTGACATACCTATCTGGCCACTGCGAGAAGAGGTCAGCAACCTTCGAAAGCTTGTGTAGACAAGCAGGAAAGAAGAACTGCTCTATTTCTGAATGAAAGCAAACTCATAAAAGCAATATATTTGGTAATAGTCATTCTTAACCTATGGCTACATTGTTAAGGCTAACCAGTGAAATGGGAATACCCCTTTAAGTTATAAACATGTGTAACATTTATCAAAGCTATCTCCATCGTGTGAATCATGGATCGTTATCATATACATACTGAGCCAAAAGCCCTTGACAATGGAGGGACTCCCTCCCCTTCTTCTTACCAAATCTTTGCAGTTTCAGCAACCATTTTAAGCATTTATCTGCAAATCTTAACTATTTCACAGTCAGTGTTTAATCTACAAACAGTAAGTGAGGCAGACAGCAGAGAGAAAATTTCTTTAGTAAATATACAATAAATTGCAGAATCCTTTTGTTGTTCAAAAACAATGCCTTAAATATTACTAACTAATGTCAAATAACATAAGTAATGTCAGTTATGTGGCATTATAGCATATGGCAAGCTTCACTGTATATATCACGATGACTTCACTGAAAATGTACAATGTTTTATACCAACAATAACCAGAGTATGATTGTAGTAGGTGTGAGCTCTAGCGGCTCTGGGATCTTGGCCCCCTGGTATTTTCAGGGAGAGACGATTTCAGGTGTAAAATACAGGGGCCTCTGTATTTTTTATTAAGCAGCAAACATAAATCAAGTGCAAGGCATGCACAATACAAACAAAAGCCTGCTCGTCTGAGCTCTGACTAACAAAAAAACACTTACTAACACCTTGTAAGTATCCCTGCTGGTTCTCCAGTGTCTCCCAAGATTGGGGTATCGGGGGTTGTAGAAAACTTAGTCAGCTTCCCTAGGGATTATATTCCAAAGGTAAAATCCTGGAGGGGAAAACCGGGGGGAGGGATCCCCCTGCTTATGTCACCCCAATGAAAGGCCCCCGGGAATGGCTGGAGCCATACAAATATTAAACATTTTAAATATATGTCACAATTTATGTAACACCCCCCCTAACTTTGGCCTTTCATTCCCCAAAGGTTTACCTTGGGGGCAGGTGTTGGACCTCAAAAAGGTGTATGCAAGGACCCTGGTTGGGATATATACACCATTATACACCCTTCATGTTGTTGCCACCTTACATAGGATAAAGTACAGTATAATTTACATATAACTGAAAAGTAAAAGTGTTCTATAAGTCACCATGGGAATTCTTGACCATATCAATTTACAAAGCAACAGATAGAGTGCTTCTATGTTCAACAATGTGATTTTCAATATTCTTTATATTTTTAGCAAAGATTACATTATTTTTCTGTAGAAGAACTTTTTGAAAATTAAGATAGAGTCCAATGTATTGATTGATAAGGTGACACTCGTGACTGTTTATCAGGTTCTGACAATACAATGTGATGGTTACAAAAATGTTTTTTTTTCGGAGTTAAAGGCAATTTAACGTTTTGTTATTTTTTTCCTATGCACCGGGATTTGACGATAATATAGTTAATGCTGATGGACTGTACAGTAAGTGTAGGGAAAATACTAACAAGAAAACCCTTTAGTTTAGCCCCTGTCTGTAAAAAGACATAGCTAGAGCGTATACAGTATGCGGCAGAGGTCAAAAGATGTTTCTTTTCTGTTACTGCGTGCAGGACAGTCTTCTTTTTGTGTATTAGTAATTTAATGGGGGACTGTTCCTAGGTTTATTTTTTGTGTGTATAAAGAAGGTGAACTGTATGTAACTGACCCTAACCCATTTACAAACTGTAATCTCGTGTTTTGCACTGTTACTTATGCGATTGTTATGGTGTTATATTGTACTGCTTTTTGGAGAATTTTTGCAATGTACCCTCTGGCCCCTTAGTTAATGGAAAAAAATTGTGTCATTCATCATTTTACATTAATTTTTC
>JAODAL010072286.1:0-15174 GCA_025379985.1 Phyllomedusa bahiana
CCCAGGAAAAGAGAGAGGAGTCTGATGTGTGAATTCACCCCTCGTCATACAGGGAATCAGTCACCTATGATGAGGGGACAGGGAGTGTTCACACTTTGGACTCCCCTCTCCCAGGCACAGCGCTTCTCCCTTCATCCAGTTCAGTCTTTTGGGGGTAAAACATGTTGTTTACCAAGACCAGGAGACCTGTGGCCATTTCATGCTACCCCTCAATCGGGCAGCAGTCACCAGCTGACGGGTCCTTTTAAAGGGCATTGTGGGTTCACTGAATAAAGCTGCATCATATGATGGAAAGTCATCCAGCTTTCTGATAAGTGTTGTAGTATATATATAAAGCTGCAGGGCTCGTTAGTCTCGTTATCAGGCTCTTCTAACGAGCTGCGCCCCAGTGTCATTGTCACATGTCCATCCCTGGAGGAAAACGCTGGAGGTGCTGAACAAGGCAGCAAGCAGAGGTCTTATAAATATACAGTGTGTGTGTGATTACCAATCAAGCTAAAGAGATCAACCACATTCTGGAGACAGTTTCTGCAGGGAAGCCGAGCTCTGCTCAGAGGTTTACACAGGTTTCTGAGAGATCAAAAAGCTCGTTCATCTGAGGAGCACGATAAACAGTAGGAGATAATCGTACTCGCCTCCTGCACTCTCCCCTCCATCCCGGCCAGAGCACTGCACTGACTGGAGTCATCTTTCACAGGACGGGTGCGGCCAGGAGAGGATTCGTTCCTTCTATTTTTATCATCACGCCTGACAGACAAATGAGCCTTACCCAAATCTTTTAAAAAACCCCCTAAACTCAACCATTCAAACGTGCCAAAAAACCCCAAATTTTTTTGCGATTTTCAGACATAAATTGGGGAGAAGTTAAAACCTGTAAGGCCTCGTTCACACGGCTTATTTGGCCCGGCTTGGGGGGCCGTAAAAATGCCGCCGTATTGTTCTTAGTAAAAGGCTCCAATCCGTCCCAGTCTTACGGTAAACCACAGTTCTCAGAGAAATTGGATTTCCCTCGCCCCCCCCCCGCGGGAGAAAGTGACATGCACCCTTATTTTCCCCGCACCCTCCCCCGGGGGTAAAATAAAACCCAAAGTCTATGGGCCGGGGACAGCGCCCCTTTTAAACCGTAAAAGGGGGGGAAATCCTTCCCGCAAATTTCGGCTTGAATAACCCCTGGAACATTTTCCAAAAAATTTTGGGGGGCAGTGGCTGCAGAAAACTGATGGGAATGGACCACAGGACCCCCAAACCCCATTTTATCAAAAAGGTCTCGATGAAACCGGTTTTTTTTAAACCCCAGCAACCCAATCACAGCACAAACGTTTTAAGGAAAAATGGCTCTGGATAAATGTGGAGGCGGAGCTCTGCTCGGTTGCCATCGGTAAACTCTTTACACCCCATTTAGTAACCGGGGATGGACGTCCCTATAGATTCCCGTTCTAAGCGAAAAACCAGTGCAGCCAAAAGGGATCCCGGGGTTTACTTTACTGGAATGGAGGGTGCCGCACCACTCCCTCTTAAAACAAAGTTTTTGGGGGACCCTTATGGGGGCCCAAAGGCCCCAAATTTTCAACTATGTATAAACCAAATTAAAAAAACGATCCACCCCATCCAAATCCCTCCGGAGGGAAAAACCCCCACCTCTCCGGGGGTCCTCCCCCCAATCAACCCCGCCAGAGCCCCCCCCATCCCCCCCCGCCGGGGGGTTTCCTCCCCCGCATCCACCCCCCCGGGAAAAAACCCCTCCCCTGAAGCACCCCCCCTGCAAAACCACCCCCCACCCCCCCAGAGCCCTCCCCCTGTAAACCCCCCCCCCCTCATCCACCCCCCACCCCTCCAGAGCCCTCCCCTGCATTTCCCCCCCCCCCCCCCCTCCAAGCCCCCCCCTGTAACCAAAACCCCCCCCCCCTTTCCCGAAACCCCCCCCCAAAGTATCCAACCCCCCCCCATCATTCCCTATGGTATATCATGTGTGTGTATATATATATAAAAAATATAAAATTTATAATATATATAAAAAATAAAACATACACACACACAACCCCACACCCCACACACCCCACACATATACACACACACACACCGTTAATCAACACGGGTTAAAACTACAAGGCCCGAGTTCGGGACTTTTTCCCCAAAAATATCCCGCCAAGCCCCGCCTGACCTCGGGAGCCAAACCCATGAGGGGGGGCGTCCCCTCGGGCTCCCCCCCCCGCGTAAAAACCCTTTTGGGTTTGGTTCACCACGTGTGGGTCCCGCACGGACTCCTTGTACCCTCCCAAACCTCACAGTGCAAACCCCCGGCCCTACAAAAACCAACCCGCTTGTCCCCGGGTATTTTGGGGGGAACTCCGGGCCCCTTGCTGGGGCCCCTCCCCCCGTCCCCCATGGCTCCCGGGCCTCGGCCCCCCCGCCTCTTCTTGCCCCTCTTGGTGACAGTGACGAAGCCATCCCCGGCGCCGGCCGCGCTCTCCGTCTCCATCACTCTGATATTACTCCACTAGATCACCCGCGCCACGTGCAGGCCGAGCACATCCGGGGAGAAAGAGGCGGAGCCAACGCACGGGGCCCAGATAAAAGCTGTTAAAATGCGTTTTTACCCCAAAACAGGCCCCCTTACCTGGGCCCCGGGGGACGGCTGGGCCCGCTTTCCTGTTGATACGACAACCCCCTTTCCATGAATCATTTCGCATCATTTCAGTTTTACGACAATTCATTCACTTTTTTGCACGTTGTTTATTGGAACCCAAAAGAAACCAGCAAATAAAAATGCCCGGGGCCCGACCTACTAAAAATGGCGAGTTGTGCCCGGGGACGAACCCTGGCCTTAGGGCCCAGTCGATTTGGGGGATTATTTTTGGGGGGGCCCGGGGTGTTTTTGCGGGTCCGGGGTTTTGGGGGAGGTGGGCCAACACCGCGGCTCCCGAAACCAAAAAAAAAAAAAAAACAAGCGTCTTCGAGAGGCACCAAACACCCCCATCCAAACTGAATTAAAACGTTTGTTTTTCTCCCCAAAGATCCCCCACCCAAGGCCCTGCCTGGGCAACCTGGCGAGAGGGAGCGGCCCATGCAGATCTATGAGAACCAGGGACGGAGAGGCCAAGGGCCCCTCCGGGGAGCGTCAGGCCCCCGTCGCGTAGGAAGGGGGGCCTCTTTTTATGGGGGAGTTTGGGATGGGGGCGGCTGTCCGCCCCCACCCCAATGAGTTTAAACGGGAAAAGGGTAATTGCCATACCCTTTAAGGGTGCAGGGGAAAAAGGGGTTTACACCGGGTTTAATGGGGAAAAACCAGAACTGGAAAAGAGGGGGCCCGGGGCCTTCACAGGGGGCCGGGGTCAGTGGGGGGGGGTTCCAAAAAAACATAAATAATTTGGGACATCACGGTAAGTGAAGGGGAAAAGAAATAGTTAACAAAAAGGGGGATAAAGAGGGGGAAACACCACAAAAACACCAAAATCACCCATTATTACCCCGTTTTTACAAAAGGGGGTAACGGTGAATTACAAAAGAAAACCGGAGAGGGGAAAAATGGTTTTTCCCAAAATCTTAAACGGGGGGTTTTGGGGGGGTGGGTTTTTTTTAAAAAAAATCTCCCACAAAGACAATTTAATTAAGAGAAATTAAAGGGCCCGGGGCCCGGATTTTTCGAGTTTAAACAGGGGGGCCCCAAAACACGGGGGGATACTACTATTCAAAAATTTGCAAGGGGGGTTTTGAGGGATTTAAAGGGAAAAAAATTTTTGGGGGGGTTTAAAAATGTATTTCAGGAATATTAACAGGGATAAAGGGGTGTATTTAAAAGGGGAAAAAAAATAAACAAGGGGGTAAAAAGGGTGGTAATAAAGATTTTTTAAATATTACCAAAACCCCAAGGGATACACGTATTTTTTCCCGAAATTTTAAAACAGGGGGAAACCAAATATTACAACAAATAACAACGGGAGGGGATAAAGATTTTTATTTCCAAGGGGAAAATTTTTCCCAAAAACCCAAGCTTGTATTACAGAGGAAATATGACCCCCGGGACGGAATACGAGGTGGTTTTTAAAAGGGGGGAAATTACCGGGGGTGTTTAACCGGGGTGGAAAAGGGAATATTACAAGGGGTAAGGGGTGTTTTAAGGGAATTTTAAACCGGGGGGTGGGGGTTTTTCAAAATTTACCCCCGGGGGCACGGGTTAAAATTTTCAAGGGGAATTTTACCGGGGGGAATACAAATGGGGTTTTTTCCGGGGTTTTTTCCACGGGGGGCGGGCCCGGGGGTTTACGGGGGTTTTGGAACACACACGGCAGTTTTACAAGAGGTTTCCGTTTTGGGGGGAAGAGTGGGGTTTAAAAGGGTTTTTACCACGGGGGGAAAAAAACCAAAAAAAACAACAGGGGGAATTGGGGGGTTTTAAGTGGGGGAAAATTACCCCCGGGGGGAAGAGAGGTTTAAGGTTTTTCGCCCGGGGCTTTTTGGGGGGGATTAAGGAAAAATTTTTTAAAAGGGGGATAAAAGAAATGTAAAATTTCAAAATTAATTCAAGGGATTTGGTGTTTTAAAGGGGAATTTTCATAACAGGGTTTCCCATGTATTAAGAGAATATTACACAGGGAAACGAGTGTATTTAAAAGGAATATTACACAGGGATACGAGTGTATTACAGAGAATTTTTACACAGGGATACGAAATGTATTTCCCGAGGGAAAATTAAAACAGGGATACAAATTTTTATTACAAGGGGAAATTTTCAAAAGGATACGAGTGGTTTTTACAGAAATAAATTTTTTAAAAAAAATGACAGGGGCGGATACGTGTATTTCGAGAATATTAACCCCCGGGGGGATACAATATAAATTTCGGAAAAATGAACACGGGGGGGGATTACGAGTTATTAAAAAGGGGGGAAAAATTTCACGGGGGGATACAAGTGAATTAAAAGAGAAAAATTTCAAAAGGGGAAAAGAGTGTAAAAAAAAGGGAAAAAATTACACAAGGGGTACGAGGTATTTAAAAGAGAATAAATTAAAACAAGGGGAACGAGTGTAAATTTCAGGGGAATATTCCCCAGGGGGATACGAGTTTTTTTTAATTTTTTTTTTAAAGAATATGACACCCGGGGGGGATACGATTTATTACAGGGAATATTA
Organism: Phyllomedusa bahiana; assembly: GCA_025379985.1. Classification (NCBI taxonomy): domain Eukaryota; kingdom Metazoa; phylum Chordata; class Amphibia; order Anura; family Hylidae; genus Phyllomedusa; species Phyllomedusa bahiana. The sequence continues at coordinate 5,130 of JAODAL010072286.1, forward strand.
AACACGGGGCCCCGGGAAAAGATGTATTACAGAGAATAGACACGGGACCCTACGAGTGTAAAAACAAGAATATTACACGGGGGGGGATACGAGTGTAAACAAAGGGGGTATTACACAGGGGGGTAAAAGTGTATTACAGAGAATATTACACCCGGGGGTACAGTGTATTAAAAGAGAAATATTTTTCACCCGGGGATACGAGTGTATTACAGAGAATATGACACCGGGGGGGATACGAGTGTATTACGGAAAAAATTACACCCCGGGGGGGGAAAGAAAATTTTTAAAATAAAAATTAAAAAAAAGGGGGGGGGAATAAAGGGGGAAAAAGGGGGAAAGGGGGGGGGGGTAAAAAGGGGGGGGTTTGGGGGGGACTTTTTACAGAGAATATTAAAACGGGGGGGATACGAGTGTATTTCAGGGAAAATTACACCCGGGGATACGAGTGTAAAATTTCAGAGAAAATTTCACAGGGGATACGAGTGTATTTTTCAGAGAATATGAAAGCGGGGGGGATACGGTGTTACAGAGAATAAGACGGGGGGGCGATACGAGGTATTACAGGGAAAATTACACCGGGGGGGTACGGGGTGTTAAAATTTCATAGAATAAAAACCAAGGGATTTCAGTGTATTACAAAGGGAAAAATTACACGGGGCCCCGATACAGTTGGGATTACAGAGAATTTACACAGGGGGAAACCCAATATATTACAGAGAAAAATGAAAACGGGGCGGATACGATGTAAAACGGGAATATTTTTACGGGACGGATTAAAGAGTGTATTACAGAGAATAAGACACGGGGGGGATACGAGTTATTCCCGGGAATAATTTCACGGGGCGGAAACGAGGTATTACAGAAAAAAATGACACGGGGGCGGATACAGGTATTACAGGGGAAAATGACAACGGGGGCCCATACGAGTGTATTACAGAGAATAATTTCACAGGATAAAGAGTGTATTACCAGAGAATATTTCACGGGATTCCCAGTGTATTACAGAGAATATGACACGGGGGGGAAAACGGAGTGGGATTAAAAGGGAATATTACACGGGGCCGGGAAAACCCAGTGGGAATTTACAAAAATTTTCACAGGGGTACGAGTGTATTACAGGGAATATTACACGGGGGCGGATTTCGGGGTGTATTACAAAAAATATGACACGGGACGGATACATGGGAAAAACAGGGAAAAATACACGGGGCGGATACGAGTGTATTAAAAGAGGGAAAATTTTCAAAAGGGTAAGAGTGGATTACCGGGGAAAAAATTTCAAAGGGGCCGATAAAAGGGGGTAAATTTCAGAGAATAAAATTTCAACCCCGGGGGGATACGAATATATTACAGAGAAAATGACACGGGGCGGAAAACGAGTGGTTTTTACAAAAAAATATTAAAACGGGCGGATACGTATATTACAGAGAATATTACCGGGGCCCGGGTACGAGTATATTTCAGAGAAAAATTTCCCGGGGGGGAAAACGAGTGTAATTTACAGAAAAATATGACACGGGGGCGGATTAAAAGGGGGTATTTACAGAGAATATTTCACGGGGCGGATACGGTAATTAAAAAGAAAAATTACACCCGGGGTACGGGGTTTTAATTTCAGGGGAAAAAATTTCACGGGGCCGCATACGAGGTAATTACAGAAATATCATCCCGGGACGGGGAAAAGAGTGAAATTAAAAGAGAATATACAAATTTTACGGATACGGTGGGAAAAAAAAGGAATATTACACGGGCAAAACAGTGGGATTAAAGAATATTTTCAAAAGGGGAAACAAGTGTAAAACAGGGGAAAAATTACACGGGGGGGATACGAGTTTTAAATTTCAAAGGAAAAAATTTCCAAAGGGGCGGATACGAGTGTATTAACAGAGAAAAAACACGGGGGGGAAAACGAGGATTACAAAAATTTTACACGGGGGGGATACCAGTGTATTACAGAAAAATATTACACGGGGGGGATAAAGAGTGGGAAATTTCAGGGAAATTAAAAACGGGGCGGGGTACGAGTGTATTTTCAAAAAGAATATGACACGGGCCGGGTACGGGGTGTAATTTGAGAGAATAATTCCGGGGGCCGATACGATGTATTACAGAAAATATTACACAAGGGGGTACCCCCGGGTAAAATTTCAGGGAATTTTGACACGGGGGGGGTACGAGTGAATTTCAAAAGAATATTACACGGGCGGATAAATAGTGTATTACGAGAAAAATTACACGGGGCGGATACAGTGTAAATTTCAGAGGAAAATGACACGGGGGAAATGAGTGTATTACAGAGAATTTTTACACGGGGCGGATACGATGTATTACAAAGAAAAATTAACGGGGCGGGACGAGTTTATTTCAAAAGAATATTTACACGGGGGGGATACAGTGAAATTTCCCAAATTATTCACGGGGCGGAAAAACGGGTGTTACAAGAATATTTCACGGGGGGGATACCCATTTGTTACAAAAGAATATTAAAACGGGGCGGGTACGATGTGTTACAGAGAAAAATTCCCCGGGGCGGATACCCAGGTTAAATTAAAAAAGAAAATTTAAAACAGGGGGGAAAACGATTTTATTAAAAGGGAATATTACAAAAGGGGGGGATACGGTTTAATTTCAGAGAATAAAAATTTTAAATAAATGGGAACACCCGGGCTGAAATAAGTATAATTTATAAATAAACCCGGTGTTTTTGGGGCACCCAAAACAAACAAGGCACATAGGGCCAAAATTAAAAAAACTGCTAGGGTCTAAAAAACCCCCCTTTGTTTGCCCATACAACCAATCAGAGCGCCCCTCTTTTATTTTTGCGCCTTTAAATTGGGTTTTCTATGGGCAAAAAAAGTGAGGTTTTTACCCAGACGTTTTTCAAACCCCGTGGCTCATACCCCCCCCTTCCCCCTATGGAAAAAATTTAGGGCCCCTCCATGCCCCCCTTTCGCCCCCTTTTTTGCCCGGAGGAAGGTTTTTCCCCAGGCCCTTTGCCTACCCTTTCTCTCAGCCCTGAGCATAAATTAAAAAGATAATATTGGGAAAAAAATGGGGAAGTAAGGGGTGAAAACTATAAAAAGTTAATTTTGAGATAATATGTATAACCTTTGGGAACCAAAAAGGGGCCCAAAACTTTTACAATTTAATACTGTGAGAGTAAAATTTAATAAGTTATATATTTATTTTCTATATTTTTTTTAAAATATAAAAAATTGTTCTCTCAGTATTATAACGTTTAGAAGCAAAATGTTAAGTTTACACCGGTTTTCCAAATTTTTAAATGCAAATAATATTTTCTCTTTTTTTTCCAAAAAATTCCCCCTATTTTAATTTGCAGTCTTTGGGAAAATTTTTTCCCCAGTCATCCCTTTTAAAGTAAAAAATTTAAAAAGGGTTTTTGAAAAAAACTGCCTATATAACAGTAAAATTTTAAAAAAAATTATAAGAAATAGAAAGGTTATTAAAAAAACTGAAACCAAACAGTTTTTTCAAAGAAAAAACCTTTTTCGAGGTAAATTTTTACAGGGGCCATAGGCCCCCTTGTTCGAAATTAGCTTCTGAACTCTTTTCGTCCATTGAATTTTGTCGGGTTTTTTGGGGGAGGGTTTTTCTGCTTTAAGGGCCGTGTTCAAAACGGGCTTTTTCCCACGGATTTTGTGCGCCGTTTTGGAGCGCACAAATCCGCCGTAATAAGGGGCGGGGCGGGGCCGGAAAGCGCGGCGGGGCCCCGCTCCCGGCCCCCAAAAAAATCCCCTTTTTTTCCGGGCGTCCGCCCCGAAAAAAAAACGTGCATGCCCCACTTTCCCCCCCCCCCGGGGCCCGGGATTTGCCGAGGGGGGGGAGGAGCGACGAACCCCAACTGTTTCTCTATGAGACCCAGGGGTTTACCGTAATTGCTGCCGCGGATTGGCCCCGTCCCGCAGCGAAACCCCCGGCGCGCAAAAAGGGCCCCCAACCCCGGGGCAGAAAACCCCTTTGTGAACGGGGCCTAATTGTTTTGCATGGGGGACAGAAATAACCCTCCCAGAGCTGTTGTTTTAGATGAAACGGGCCTCCCCCCCATCATAGCCCTCTCCTTTTGAGATGCTCCAGGGGGTTCTAAATGGATTGAGGCGGGGGAGGGGGGGGCCCCAAACACCTTAATTTTTGCCCCCTTTACCCCATAGCACCCAAAGTTTGCAGATGTTTTTTTGCGGGCATAAAGACGGTCATTATCAGGCTTTGAAAAATGATTTTGGGCTGGGGAATGAAACTTTTTTTCCCTTTTTGAACCTTTGGGGAAAGGAAGTGCTTTTTTGAGAAACTCCACATACTTTAAATGGAGCCCCCTTTTTACACCTTCAGGGGTTTCCAAAAAGGGGCGAAAAATCTCTCCCCCCATCATTCCACCCAAAATATTACTCCCCCCCCCCCTTGTTGGTCCCGTACCCGTTTTTGCAGGGGGGTGCCCCATAAACCACCCATCCCCCAAACCCATCCCATCTGGCCCAAAATTTGAGCTTGAAAACGGCACCACCCGGTAAAAAAAAACCCATTTTGAAAGTCATTTCACATAATTTTTTGGCCCACTGGAGCCTTTTCGGCCTTGTTTTCCCAAGGGGAATAGAGGAGGTCGCCAGGATGGTTTTACGCCCCCAGCGCAAACCTTTTGAAGGCCCCTGCATCTTGTTGTTTGGGGGGACGTTGGGGGGGCACCACAGCTTCAAAAATTTGCCCTGCTCCCTTGACAAGGCTTTTTTGCGGGCTGCTTCTTTTTAACATGATGAAATTTTTCCGGGTTTTTGAAAAAAAGCCCCCCCAATTTTTTCCCTTAATCACCCACACATGTGTGCGTGAATCACTAAAACAAATTTTCTTTGTGCAATATCCGATAAGTGTTTTGGGAAATTTTTAAAATTGTAGTAAAGGGCCTTGACCAAAACACTCCACTATTTTGTTATTTCCCCTCACAGCCGACACACCCTTTTTCCTTTCCCATTTTGGTTGAAAAGGGAGGCCGCTTAAAACCCCTTAAGGACCCCACCCTTTTTTTTGACCTTCCTGACACACCCAATTTTTTGAAATCTGGGCATATGTCATTTTAAAATGTGAGAATAACTTTTTAACACTTTTACCTACCAGGGTGATTCAAGATTGTTTTCCCCGGGGGAAAACATTGGGGGCTTTAATTTAGTAAAAATTTTTTATCCATACAATCCTTTTTTGTTTGTGAAAAATATAAAAATTTAAAATAAAAAATTTGGAAAATTTTGCAAATTTTGGAAAAGTTCCCAAAAATTTTTTTGCGGAAAGGGACAAAATTTTTTCCCCACAAAAAAGTTTATAACTGGGAAATCTACCATATTCCCTTAGGTTGCCATCTTTTTTTAAATGCTTTTTTTTTTTTTATGACTTTAAAGGGGGCTTAAAAAATTTAGTAGAAATTTCTCCATTTTAAAAAAAAATTTTGAAAATATACATTTTTTTAGGGACCCTCCCATTTCGGGAGTGTTTTTTGAGGGGGCCTGAAATGTTAGATACCCCCATAAGGGACCCCACCCCGAGAAACTAGACCCCCTTAACTTATTTACAACACAAATTTTGGGAAGTTTGATAACCCTTCAGTTTATTTCACAGAAATTAAAGAAAAGGGTTGGAGGTGAAATTTAAAAATTTCATTTTTTTTGCAGATTTTTCAATATTTTCCATTATTCACGGGAAAACCCCTAAATGTGACTGGGTAAATCAACTTAAAAATCAATTCCCCCGGGGCCTGCCGTTTTTAGAATATCCCAAAATTTTCCCCTAGTGAAATTTTTTGGGCTAAACATAACCCCCAGAATGGGAGGAGCACCTACTATACTCTAGGGTCTCATTTTTCAAAAATTTTTTTTTGGGCGCCTTTTTCAGGTTTGGGGCCCCCAACCCCTAAGGTGCTAAAACTTAATAAACACCCTAAAAGCCCCAACAAATTGGAAAATTTAAAAAAAACCCCTTTTAAGGGAAAAAATTCCAGGGGTGCATTGAGTATAAAACCGAAAAAACACACGTGATTAAAAAAATTTTTTTTAAAGCAAAGGGCCCGGGTAAAAATTTTAAAAAACATTTTTTCCAATAAAATTTGGGAATTTTTGCTTAAAATGTTTCATATATACAAAGGGAAACCTTTGGGAAAAAAAAAAACCCAAAAAAATTTGTTAAAACCCAAAATTTTTTCCCCCAAGTTTGGCAATACCCTACAAAGTTTAGTGGGAAACCTGTTTGGGCGCAAAGGCAGGGCGTAAAAAGGAGGGCCCCCTATTTTTGGGTTTTTAAAAAGCAGATTTTGGGGGGGTCATGGCGCCATTTGCAAAACCCCCAAAGTAGCAGAAACAAAGGGGAAACCTTCCAGAAGTCACCCCATTTTGGGATTCAAAAAAAAACCCCTCAGGGATCTCAACTAGGGGTTAAATGGGGCAAATTTTTTTTGCACCCGGTGTTCCAAGTTTTTTTTTTTAGCATTGGGCAATGAAAATGGGGGGAAAAACCGGGGTTCCCTCATTTTTTTTTTTTTTGAAATTTTAAAAATTTTTCAGCATTTTGCCGTGCAGTGTAAATGAAAAAGAAAAACCCTTTTCTAAAAGGGGGACGGGACAAATTACAATATAAATAGTTTTTTTAAAAAAGTTTTTTTCCTGTTTTTAAATTAAAATTTCCACAGTAAGAAAAACGTCTATAAAAAAAATTTTCGTTTTTAGGGTTTTTCCATTCTGGGCAAACCAAAAACTTTTTTATTTTGGGTGTGTGCAGAGCTGTGTATGGGCTTGGGTTTTTTTGGGGGGTGAGTTGAATTTTTTTTTGGTTAAACCCTTATGCGGGCATATGATGCTATTTCACTTTTTTAAATTAAAGGGGTTTTTTTGAGATTTTTGAAAAAAAAATAAAAGCAATCTTGGGGAATTTTTTTTATTTTTATAGCGGGCACGTACGGGGATATAAGACATGGTAGCTTTACCACAGGTCAATACATTTCACCCCCAAAACCCAAAAAGTATATTTTTTTTAAAGTTTTAAATGCTTTTAAAAAAATAAAAAACATTTATCCAACCAGGAAAATACGTTTTTTGCATCGCCTTAAGTCCAGAGCCATAACTTTTAAAAATTTTTTTGTGCTTTGGACTGTGTAAGGACTTGTTTTTTAAAATTTGTAAACAAATTTTTTGGGGGGCAAGGCCCCTTTTTTATCCCCTTTTTAAATTTTCCCTTTTTTTTGGGGGCCAAAGGGGAAGAAAAAACTGCAATCCTAAATAGGTTTTTTTTTTTTATTTTTTAACCCGGGCTCACCCTGGGAGTATCTGTGATAAATTTTTTCTTTACTCTTTGGGGCCTAACCGATTATGGCATACCCTATTTAATAGATTTTTTTTTTAAACCCGAAGCACTTTAAAAAAAAAAAGAAAAGTGTATTTTTGTGTGAAAAAATTTTTTTATGCATCGCTATCCTTCTAAGCATACATTTTCTTTTTTTTCCGTATACAGACTTTTGAGGGGCTTTTTTTTTGCGGGGTAACTGACCCTTTTAATTGGTTAAAAAACTTTTTGGGGTTTATAGAAAATTTTTGATCGCTTTTTATTCCATTTTAAGGGGCCCGGGATGAACAATAATCTTAATTTTTGGGGATTGTTTTTTTTGGGTTTTTTTTTTTAACCCCCGTTTCACCGTACGGGTTTTAAAAACAGAAATTTATAGGGGAAGGCTTTCCCCACGCGGCGATACCAAATATGGGTTTAAATTTTTAAATTTAAATTTTTTATCATTTTTTGGGCGATTGGGGGTTTGTAAAAAAAGGGAAAAAGGCGGTGTAAAGTATTTTTATTTTTTTTTTTTTTGTGTTTTTGTTTTAAAAATGTTTTTTACTTTTTTTTTTTTACTTTTTCCTTATTTTTTTACTTTTCCCCAAAAGGGGATTTGAATGAGAAAATCTTTAAGATCCCCTCATTCCCAAAAGGAAACAGTACATTGCCTTTTTGCTATGACTGGTTTCCTATGGTAACTGCATCAAAGATGCCCCCGGTTTTGCCCACAAAAGGGGACGGCCGGGCGTCCCTGACGCATAACAACCCGGAAGGGGGAATTCCCCTGCCCCCCGTGTTGTCTGAAAGGGGGGCAGGAGCTGCACGATCCCCCCCGATCTGTGCGCTGCTTCCCGCCGACAAGACCCCAAAAGGAGCGATCTCCTCCTGCGTCTCTCTTAATGATTGCGACCCGATCGTCGCGATAATTAAGGGGTTAACCGCCCCCGCCCCCCCCCCCCCCCCCCCCCCCCCCCCGGAGCGATCCGGGTCGGGGCCGACGCTGCGGGATGTCAGCTGTAATATACAGCTGACACCCCACGCTGTCGCGCGAACTCTGCCTTAGAGTTCGCGCGATCCTCAGGACGTATCCATACGTCCAGGTGCGTGAACCCCCAAACCACCTGGACTATGGATCGGCCCAAAGGGTTTTGTGAAGGGTTAATAGTGTGGGACAGCCTTTTTAAAGGGGTTTTATCGTTACAAAGATCATGTCTCAGATTATGGGGACAGTAAAAATAAGCACTTTTGTAATTGGGTTGCATTATCTCAGTCACTTGGTTTAGCAGATATCAGCTTCTCTGTAAAACTGTATTCTGTTTCTGCTGTTGCTGGTCGGAACGCCCCCTGGTCGATTCCCTAGACACGCACCCTGCACTGTGATTGGCTGGCTGACATTTCATTCAGCCTGTTGGGATACGCCCCTAGACAGGAAACGCCCCGGCCACGCCTCCTGCCTGTTGTCAGTACAATTTGGGTGAACACCACTAGAAGTTAAAGCTGCTGGCTTTCAGCGTAATTTGTGTGTAAACTAAGACATATGACAGGTGCTTGCTGGTTTTTTGGAGCCTCAAGGCTGCAGACATAAGAAGCAGGCAGGAGGCTACAGAACTGTTCTATCCAGATAACCTTCTGCATCCCCTGCTTCATACAAAATAATGATGTCACAGTTCTTCAGTGAGGGGAGACACGCCTCCTGGGAGGAGAGACACGCCTGCTGACAGGAGAGACACGCCCCTGGATTTCAAACTCAATCTGAAAAAAATTTTGCTGAACAGCCCAAACAGCTCAAAAGATAACACCCCTTTTGGGCCCCGTTCACACGGCTTATTTGGGCACGGATTGGCGCCGTACTCCGCCCGGGGGATTTGCGCTGCAATACGGCCCAATCCCTCCCTGTCATTACGGTAATCCACTGCTCTCATAGGGAACAGTGGATTCCGTCGCTCCTCCCCGCTCGGCGAATCCGCCGCGGGGGGAGAAAGTGACAAGCACATTATTTACGGCGCGTATGCGCCGTAAAAAATGCATTGTCTATGGGGCCGGGAGCGGCACCCCCGTCCCGCCCCTTATTCACGGCGGATTTGTGAGCTCAATACGGCTCACAAATCCGTCGGGAATAAGCCGTGTGAACACGGCCTTTAAGTAGTCTTACCTTTAATTGGACACACCTGCCAAACTAATTAGCACAGGTGTCTGCAAATGCCTTCAGTGATATAAAGAGCCCTGACACACATCACCATCAATGAGTTTCACTGAAAAACAAAAAAATTCTTACCTTATCATTCCTAAACACTTTTTGCATAATAATTTGGAACACAGTGTATGTAATTGGAAAGGAATGTAAGATATAGGTACTGGGCCTCTACAGTCAGACAGCTTGGCTCCCAATAATTTATAGCCATGTGGTCTGAATGACTAGCCCTTCGTTAAAGAAGTGATATATTAAATGAAAGATCATTTGTCTATCCAAGCAGTATTCATCAGAGATGTAGACTATTTTCATTGCATATTATTCTTGTATTGATTGGCTGATGTATTCTTAAAAAGAACCTGTCACATAGTTCATGCCCCCCTGGCTGAGGACAGCACAAGCTAGTGTCAGACCTGCTGTTTCCAGCGCTGTGTCCCTTATTCTGTAAGATGCTGCAGTTTTAGAGCATTTAATGCTCAAAAACGGGGTTTTTCAACCCGAAAGAGTCCACTTATTCATGACCAGGGGTTTGCCCTG
>JAODAL010072287.1:0-15174 GCA_025379985.1 Phyllomedusa bahiana
TCTTCTGATCCCAATGATCATTTTCTCTTTTTCAAATGGTTTTTAATGTTTTTTTATAATTTAGTGTGGCATATATGCCCAACTTTTATCGGGATTGTTCTGCCCCTAAAATCTAAGTCAGATGTTGCCAATCTCGATTTGCTTCCAGTCCCCCTTGCTCCTGCTGAATCTAAAAGGTTTCCAAGTAGTAGGGGAATTTTGGAACTCGCAATAGGGGAAAAAGCCCCCAAGTCCCCTCCTGAATGAAAAGAAAACTACAAAGTACAAAAATGTAAAGTAAAATTAAACCTTCGAGCTTAAAAAGGGGTTGTTTCATGTTGTTTCATAGGATGCATGAATAAAAAAATGCTGCTTTCTTGTCATTTCCCTTTCAAGTGTTGTAATTAGCATTTTGGGCCCGTGTTTTCGGGTTTCTTGTTTACAGTCTAGATTAGCAAAAATTCCCTTCTCTGAGGTAATGAAAACTTTAATTTTGTCTTTTTTTTGAAAGTAGATAACACACAAGCTTTCCCCTGCTGCGACCTTTGAGAATCATCCCCCCAGGGGCGTCGCTAGGTGTTTTATTGGGCTCGGGCCCCGAAAAAAACCCTGTGCCCCAAGTCCCCCGGGGCTCCGGGTCTGCGGGGGCCCTGGAGCACGATGGCCCTTCGTGATGTGCGTCGCTGGCGCACCACAAGTGGGGCTTTCGGGGGCGGAGCGAGCGCTCCGCCCCGCAGAAGTGGGCCCGGGTCGACGGGGGGGGCCGGGGCCCTACAGCGCTGAGGCCCGCCGCGGCCCCGTGGCCTAGCCGAAAAACCTGGTTGATGTAATGTCTGCGCGTCCCTCTCCCGGGGCCGCGCGTATGGCCCGTGGGGCCCGGGATTCCGGAGGGCGCCTCGCGGGGGATTTAAAGGGTGAGTATGAATGTTGTTTTTTTTAAAACCGTTTACCTGTCTCAGTCCCCCTATATACTGCCTGTGCCCTATACCCTGCCTGTGGCCCCCTTTCCCCCTGCTGTGGCCCCTTCCCCCTGCTGTCCCCCCCATTGCTCCCTGTGGCCCCCATATTCCTCCCTGTGGCCCCCCATACGCTGCCTGTGGCCCCCTATCCCTCCCTGTGGCCCCCCATACCCCTCCCTGGGGCCCCAAAAAATGCCTGTGCCCCCTATATACTCCCTTTTGCCCCTATCCCGCTTGGGGCCCCCTATATACTGCTGTGGCCCTATATATTCCCTGGGCCCCCAAATTTTACTGTTCAGTGCCCCTTTATCCCTACTGGGGGATGCTATACCTATAATTTAAGGAGTTGCGGGAAAAATTGAGGATTCAAAGTTTTTGTGCCCAAACCCTAGGGCGATATTGGGGCCGGGAGCATCAGACGAAGGTGTGAAACGGATGGGAGAAAAAGGAAAGTGAACGCGCTGATCAGAAAAGATCTCGGTGGTCCTAAAGTAATGCGTTAAACCTTATATGTTGCAGGCCTAAAAAACTAGTTCTACAAAATATTGGTCCTGTTTTTCGGGGTTATGTAATAGAGCTGTGACAGTGATAGTCAATGTGGGGGTGCGTTCAGTCGGGTTTTTGGGGGATTTTTGAGCCTTGTAGTAATAGTTTGGGGTCTTGGTTTTGTGGGGGTTTTTAGTAACAATCACTTGTTGGTAGTTTGCTCATGTGTAGGTGGTTTTTGGGGTGACTGTTTGGGGGTTTGTCATATGAAGGTGAAAAGTTCTGAAAAGTAAATTTGTCTTTTGGTTTTTTTTATTACAGTGACTGTGGGAGTGGACGGGATCTGTGTGGATGTGCAAAAAATTAGTGACAGGAACAAAAAGGTTTTTCTCTGTAAAAAAAAATCCGCATTTCCCAAATTGAGGCGCAAAAAATGTCGTGGAACCCAGCCCTCCCCAGAAAAAACACAAAGGGCCCGAGCCCGGTGTTTTAGGCCCCTAGCAACCCCCCTGCCCCCTGCTATAGATAGAAAAAAACGCGGGAAGAAGGGTACACAGGTCGGCATTGGGAAACTAGAAAGCCCTCAAAAGGTGATAAAAATCATTTGAAAAGCCCCTTTAAAAAAAAGATGAAATAGAATATCATTTCCAGCGGCTGGTACCCCGTGAAAGTGACATGCCCCTTTATCCCCCCCGGGCGGTTTCGGCAAAGCAGGGAGGGGGAGACGTAACCCATAGTTCTCTATGAGAACGTGGTTTTCCGTAATGACGGGACTATTCAGCCCTAATTTGGCACTCCGGCGCTAATTACGGACTGAAATCCCCCATTTTAAGCCGTGTAAAACATGGCTAAGAAGCAGTTTACTACAAGATTATGGGGAAATCATACATTGAAAAATTTATCTCAGTTGTTTTCTTGGTTTATTTTGAATTAGGGGGTGTTTATGGTTCCCCACTGGGCTGCTTTTAAAGTCAGATCTGTAGCTAAGCGACCAGTGGGGGGCACCCCTATCAGGGAGATCGAACAGGTTGTAGCTATAGAATTAAAGGAGGTGATGCAAAACCCATACAAGGGGGAATCTCAAAATAGGTGGCCCTTGTTAATGGCAATATTGAAAAGTGACTGTTTTTGCAAGATCTTTAACATAAAAAAGCATCCTTGTAGTGAGACAACTCCTTTAATAACTGAATAAGTCATTTAGCAGATTGGTAACTTTAAATACTGATCATTATAGTGAAATATATTTTTGTAATTTCATCCCGCTAATGAACATGTGCTAATCCAATCACTTAGACGAGAGACTGAAAAATAGTCATCAATCTTCATTACTTACAAAACAGCTTTTTTCCATGAAGATTTACAGGTGTTACACAGAAGAAGCAAAAACCGGGGGAAACAGGAAGATCATTAAAAAATTTCCCTCCAGGGAAAAGGGCAACCCTCGTAAAATGTCTTGGCCTAATCAGGAGTTGTTGGCTTAGGGGAAAAATACCCTAAACAAAGCAAAAATGTTGTACCTAGCTTACCCCACCCCATGAAAACCACTCGCCAGTTACATTGGAGTCCTAAGGAATTCAAATAAAGCCACTCGCAATGAATAGATTTGAAATGATTGAGGAAGGACATTAGTTTTGGACAACGTTTATTTGGGTCTTACAGAGTCAGCTGGTTCTCACGGGCCCTAGAGGGAAAGAGAACAATGGATCACAAGCTAAAGAGAGAGTGGACAGCCTGAGATGTTCTGTTGTTTATGTGGAGCGTCCTGATGTAATGCAGGGACCTTCTGAGTCTTGGTGGCAGCCCTGGTTTAGCACTCTCGTCGCAGACATTTTATTGTTTGTGACTGAGCGAGTGCATTTTGTTGCACTAAGTACTAGTAGACAAAAGAGATCCCGACTGAAGTTACTTTAAGGGATTTTCCCACCAATAGCATTTATGACCTATCTATAGCGACTATCTACTGGGACGCTACTGGCTTGCTAGAACAGAAGCCCTTATATGGAATGGAGGCCAATCATTCACAATGTCACTCCATACAACTCTAGGAGAAAAATGGGAGTAACAGAGTTCACCCGTATCTTCCATACAATGAGCCATAATGTGCATGCCTTGCTACCGCTCCATACAACTTCTTCTGACTCCATTGTCCCAGTAAGAAAGGATATAGAACACTGGACTTCTATTTTATCAATCGTAGGGAATTCCATACCCACACCCAGTCTAAGAATAATAGTGATGTTATTGGTAGAAAACCCTTGAGGCCAAGTAGCGTTATCCAACATCCATATCCAAGATGTGCGAAAGTAAATGCTCCTGAAAATAATGCCTGAAACACTTTTATCAAGATGCAGTTGATGTATTTTGGACCATTATCCTTTCCTAAACAGCTTTAAATTGTGGTCTGCATAATATTGGACCTTTTTCATTCTTATTGGCTTCAATCAAGGGTATTCTTACCATAGATACAGTATGGGGGATTTGTGTGAACGGGGCTGCAGCAGAAGTCTGGTGTCTTTTCAGCCTGAGAACTGGCTCCCCGTTCGCTCTATTTTTAATCAATGTCAGGCGCATTACAGAGCACCCGCCTGAGAGCGCCTGAGAGCGGGGGGGCGTGCTGGGGACGTATCGCACTACAACCGTACGAAGCTACACATTTATGTCTTCAATACAGCAAATCCAGGGCATTACTGATGTAACAGGTAGAGCACTTTAAAAGTGGTTTATGTGAACCAGAAGTGTCGCTTTGTAGCTAGAAAGCACTAAATCTATGACCCGCAGTAGAACACATTCTACACTACTAATGGCGCTAAAAACATAATTGCCGCCCTTAATATCAGGGTTATTACCATAGGGGAAGCAAGGAATAAATATTGCACCAGAGCCCTGGTTTCTGAAGGGGAACAAAGTCACTCAGGGAGAACAAAATATTCTACTATAAGGATTTTTTTTTTAGTATAGAATGTCATCATGGACGACATGAGACAACACTGAGAATTAAGAGAAAACACCTTCCTGTACCTAGTGTGACCTGTTGTTCAGGGAGGTCAGTGGGCAGCTCGTGTATAAGCCCCGGTTCACACAGCTTATTCAAGCCGGAATTGCGAGCCGGATTGCGCTCGCAATTCCGGCTTGAATAAGGGGCGGGGGCGCGGCCTGCCGGCCCCATAGACTTGCATTATCCACGGCGCGTATTGCGCCTGGATAATGTGCAGGTCACTTTCTCCCCGCACGGCGGATTCGCAGAGCGGGGAGGAGCGAAATAAGCCGTGTGAACGGCCCCTAAATGTACCTTACCCCTCCTGAACACACATGCCATGTTAAGAAGCTGATTAGGCTACTGGGCATCTCTGCTGATTGGGAAGTAGATTTTCCTTTGAAGGAGGGCAGTGTGTAGCTTTTGCCTAATTAGCTATGACTGTCAGGTCCCTTAAGGTTCCAGTTGTGGTCCCCTGAGAGCCCAGCACTACACAAACCAGAGGTGGAACTACCAGGGTAGCAGATGTAACAGCTGCTATGGGGCCAAGTTCCCTTAAGGACGTTGGCCCTGTAGTAGCTGCTACTACGTCTGCTACCACGGTAGCCGGGCAGAATTACGGGTCCCGACACCTCCTGTCTCAGCATGCCTGGGTTCTCTGTTCCGAGCGTTCAGAGGCAGGACTGCCTGGTCTTAGCAGACTGTACCCCCGCTCTGCTAATCTACCTGGAAAGCCTTAGACCTTTAGCCCACCAAGCGCCGGCCCACAGTGCTGGGTGGCTGCTCGTCGAATCAAGGGATCATTACAAGATGTAACTGCACTGTAATCACTCATATGTCAACAGAGTCTGTGTACATGTATCTACCACTATATGGTCACTGTATGGAGGTAATATACAGTCTGCAGAGCCTGTGTACATTGGTATCTACCACTATATGGTCACTGTATGGAGGTAATATACAGTCTGCAGAGCCTGTGTACACTGGTGTCTACCACTATATGGTCACTGTATGGAGGTAATATACAGTCTGCAGAGCCTGTGTACACTGTTGTCTACCACTATATGGTCACTGTATGGAGGTAATATACAGTCTGCAGAGCCTGTGTACATTGGTGTCTACCACTATATGGTCACTGTATGGAGGTAATATACAGTCTGCAGAGCCTGTGTACACTGGTGTCTACCACTATATGGTCACTGTATGGAGGTAATATACAGTCTGCAGAGCCTGTGTACACTGGTGTCTACCACTATATGGTCACTATATGGAGGTAATATACAGTCAACAGAGTCTGTGTACACGTATCTACCACTATATGGTCACTGTATGGAGGTAATATACAGTCTGCAGAGCCTGTGTACACTGGTGTCTACCACAATATGGTCACTGTATGGAGGTAATATACAGTCTGCAGAGCCTGTGTACACTGGTGTCTACCACTATATGGTCACTGTATGGAGGTAGTATACAGTCAGCAGAGCCTGTGTACACGTATCTACCACTATATGGTCACTGTATGGAGGTAATATACAGTCTGCAGAGCCTGTGTACACTGGTGTCTACCACTATATGGTCACTGTATGGAGGTATTGTACAGTCTGTAGAGCTTGCCACACTGGTGTCTACAACTATATGGTCACTGTATGGAGGTAATATACAGTCAACAGAGTCTGTGTACATGTATCTACCACTATATGGTCACTGTATGGAGGTAATATACAGTCAACAGAGTCTGTGTACACGTATCTACCACTATATGGTCACTGTATGGAGGTAATATACAGTCTGCAGAGCCTGTGTACACTGGTGTCTACCACTAGATGGTCACTGTATGGAGGTAATATACAGTCTACAGAGTCTGTGTACACTGGTTTCTACGACTATATAGTCATTGTATGGTGGTAATATACAGTCTTTAGAGCCTGTGTACACTGGTATATACCACTATATAGTCACTATAAGGAGTTAATATACAGTCTGTAGGGCACCTGTGTACACTGGTGTCTACCACTATATGGTCACTATATGGCAGTAATACTGGTCTTTGTATACTGATCTTTATTCAGTAATAGTGTAGGGGTATTATTCATTCACCATGTGGTGGTAATTTGTGGTCGTGTTCTGGTGGTATAATCAGGTCCTTATGTAGTAGTGTTATTGACAATGTTTGTCTTGGCATAGTGAGATTTATTTGGTAGCAGTATGATGGAGACATGTACTAGTATGGTGAAGTATTCGCTCCTTGTATTAACTTAAGAGGTCCTGGTAAATGTTCATGGTCGAGTCGGCAGGATGGTGGGGGGTGTCCCATTCAAAAGTTTGCTATGTGGTCCAGGCTTTTCTAGTTACGTCCCTGACCCAAATATTATTATTGTGGGGTCTTTTGAGTATAATTCTTTTGTGGGTGCCTGCTTTCTTTTAGGGCTGCCTGCTTTCCTTAGTGAAGGGTCTACTGTGTCTGTCCTGCTGTATTCTATCTACATGAATAGCTGCCTGGACACTTTTTTGTTCAATAAACTTTGATAACTAACTCTTTGATGTAGCAAATTAAACTTGTAATAACTTGGACCAACATATTCTGCAGATCATCATCGTAAAATCCTGAAGAAAATAAACCTGTACTCCGGGCTGTGTCTCCGGGAATTCATGAAGATTCCATATCTTGTAGAACATCATTAAGGTTAAGATGTTCCTCAACAACAAAGCTATGTGAGTCACTATAACCAGAGCAGAAAATCTTATGAAAATCCACATTTATTTATAGAAAAATACATGCCTTTCATAGTGAATGTGATAAATATTGTTGTCTCCGCTGTGAAAGGATCACTTAAGCTGAGATCTTAGAAGTAATGCTGTGTAATACCATGTAAGCGAAATCCACAGGCATCCTACCGTTTTATCTGTTATGTCAGGCTGAAAAAGTGGCTTGTGTGGCCGAGCCCCACCATTGTTGCCTGAGAAACACGGTGCAGAAACAGAACTGTTTTGACTCATAATATTTGGGTAGTCACAGCTGTAGACTCCATATTCCCAAAATTCCTCCAAGCTGCAGATAACACAACATGCATTATGATCTAAGCAGCCTTATTAGAATCAGCTGACTCACGTAGTAGTTAGTTTGACGAGATTCTACATAATAGAATAGGCTAAACCAAAATCATAAAATTATAATGTAAAAAATATCGAAAATATGTTTCACTAAACCAAAAAAAGTGAAGCCGTTGTCCTGGCGAGACGAGAGTTATTAACTTGTTATTAACTTCTACAGGTTATTAAGGTCGTGTGGATACCTAATATCTGTAGTTTTTTGTGTGTGTGTAATGTATGCACAATTATATTTTATTAAATATTAATTTTTATTTTATTTATTTATTTTTCTTCTACACTTTTTTATGTTTTTTACTTTTTAAAAAAAATCCTATGAAGGGAGAACTGTTTTTTTTTCTTTTTTTTACACTTAGTAATGTATTAGCATATTCATATATGCTAATACATTATAATATGTGTCAGTTTGACACAGGCAGCAATCAGGGCAGCACACAGTGTGCCCAGACTTCAGGCTTGTTATACGACAGAGCAGGGGAAAGCCCTTTGATTACACTGCGGTCACGAACTGCAACAATGAAAGGGTTAAGCGCTGGGGATTGGAGGTTTCCCCTGCTCCCCAGCACTTGCAGAGGCTGTGCTGGGAACAGGACTCTGAAGTACAGTCCTGATCTCTGCGCTGCTGTGTCCCCGGGAACCGCAAACCCCAATGTCTGCAGTGAAGTTGCGCGTTATACGTGGCGAAATGCGCGCTGCAATTACGGTAATCCATAGTTCTCATAGAGAGCTCAGGATTACGCGTCGTCCCCCTACACCTACAATACGATTGAGAATTGACATGTCAATTGTTTGCGGCGATTACTGACAATGCATGTCTATGGGGCCGGCCCCCCTGTGCTTTGGAATTTTGCACTGATCAGCACCCAGCGTATTGCGGAGCGTACTATACGCGCCTCAATACACCTTGTGAACATACCCAAAGATGTACCACAAAGTGTGGAACGTTATTAGATACATTTTCTGGACTGCAGAAACGTATCCCCATTGTTTCTATGGGCTTTTCAAAGCGTAAAACAGATCAAGAATTGATATGTCAATTGGCAATGCAAAAACGTATGTAACGATACATATTTTACATTTAAATCAATGTAATCACACTTGAACATTATTAAATACATTTGGGGCACCCAAAAACTTATTTATCAAACACCATGTGAACATACCGCTACTACTGTCTCTCAGCAGATACAGCGGCAGAGCTATAAAAAAAACAATTGAGCAAATTTAGTCTCTTGAACTATATTTGCTCAGTTTCCCATTACTTTTGGTTGCCATTTTGAAGGAAATGTGTCATCAGAAAATGACCTATTGTTTAGCCCATGTCTTTGTGTTAAACACATTTTTAAAGCTTTTTCAGTGGTGTTTTTTTAATATCCCATATCACTATCAACATTTTTTTTTTAAATACTAAAATCCTGCAGTTTTCACTTTGGCCACTAGGCCTATAGTCTGCTACTTTCTGTTCTGTAGAGAAAACTTTTCAGCAGTCTCCTGATTATTAGCACAGATAACCTGGCTGGGGACACCAATGTGTATGGATGATACAGGATCCACCAGTCACAGCTCCCTCTCTCCCTCCCTGCACACTGACTTCTTCCCAGGTCACAGAGCCTAGAAAACTCTCCTATGGGACTGATCCAGTTCACAGGCCCCTATGTCCATGAAGCTTCTGTTAAAAGCAGCTCAGGCAAGATGGCCGCCCCCACAATCATATACAGACAACAGAATTAAAGAATCTACAGTCAACAAATAAAAACGACTGGTTTTAATTAGTAAAAAAAAAATTGGTGATAGATTCCTTTTAAGGGCGATAGATGGATGTATCCTCAGGAAGTTTAGGGCAGCTGAGTTATTTAATGTTTCAGGAAGTTTCCATCAATCTTTTTACTGGTATTCATCAACAGTAGTAATTAAAGTGCCGGAAATGCTATTAGTGGCTCTCCTTCAATGTCCAGTACTACTTTTCCTAAATCAGTGCTTGAGATGCAGAGTAAGTTTGACCATGATTTTGTGTCTGACACTTTAACTACATACAAACAGGAGATAAAGCAAACATGGCTCAAATTAGACTATGTTTGCCACATTCTGCTCTACCGTGTCCCAGCTGTGGCATCTGTCAGGATACTTTTTTCAAGGTATCCCAATGGATACCTGCAATGGAGACCGGAACCTGATGTAAAGACAGCCTAAGAGCTTGTTCACACGGCGTTTTCACTCCGTGTTACAAGCGCTTTTTTAGATCTGTCTTTGGGACCGACAGGACGGACCCAGAGACGGATCTAAACAATTAGTAGTGAGGTTATCACTGCGGGCAATGAGGAACACGCAGCGGCGTTCACATGAGAGATCACCGCTGCGTGTTTCCCTCCTGCCTGTCGGCTCCGTCTTTGAAAGAATTGCATGTCAATTCTTTGATTGGTTCCGTAAAGCGGACCCAACAGGCAGGAGGAGAACACACAGCGGCGATCTCTCGTGTGAACGTCACTGCGTCTTCCTCATAACCCGCAGTGATAATCTCACTGCTAATTATTAGATCCGTCTCTAGGTCCGTCGTGTCGGTCCCAGAGACGGATCTAAAAAGCGCTTGTAACACAGTGTGAAAACTCCGTGTGAACGGGGCCTAAGGGTATGTTCACATGACATTTTGGATCCGTTTTTTGATCCGTTTTTCACTAGAAGAAAAATGCATTGAAAACTGCATCCAAATTGCATCCCAAAAAACGTATCCAAAAATGCAGCAGCTGATGCTTTTTTGGATGCGTTTTGCATGCATTTTCTATGTGTTTTTTGATGCGTTTTTCGGATCCGTTTTTCAATATAAATACACAGGTTGTAGTTTGAAAAGGTAGAATCTTAAGTAATATAGTAATATACTTTACCCTTACATATGTATGGGTATGTAATATGCTAAATCGGCCCCTAGAGGTCTCATTTGATCTAAAGAACTGTTTGAACTTCAGTAACCTAATGACCTACATTTTCACTTAAGTTGTAGTGTAAGAGGATGCCTAATAGAGGGCGCTATAACTGAAAGCATTTTACATGTGTTTCTTACAAAGCCTAATAGAGGGCCTAAATAGTTTATTATAGAATGTTGAGTGGTTTCAATATAATACTAAAACCACTCAACATTCTATAATAAACTATTTATCTAAAACATTAATAAATGTATTAGTTAAAAGTTCTATAATTTCTATAAATACCCATTCTATACTAAAAAACTGCTTTTATATAGTTCAATACATATAAAAAGCGATTTATAAGATTAAACACATGTAAAATGCTGGACGTGCCCTCTATTGGGTCATTAGGTTACCAAAGTTCAAACAGTTCTTCTAGATCAAATGAGACCTCAAGCGGCCAATTTAGTGTATTACACTTCAAATTTTAATCCAATGCGTTTTTCAGATGCGCTTTTCGTATCAAAAGCGCATCCAAAACATACCCAAAAGTATGTTGCGCTTTTGGATCCATTTTTGGGGCTCCAAAAACGCTCCCCATTGTTTCCTATGGGGATTTCACTTGCGCAAAATGCAAGTAGAATTGACATGTCAATTCTTAAAACGGATCCGAAAAACGCATTGTCTGAACGGAGATGCATGTTTTACATTGAAACCAATGTAAATCACACTGCACATTGTTAGATACGTTTTTTGGATCTATTTTGGGTCCGAAAAACAGAGCAAAAAATGGATCTGAAAAACGTCATGTGAACATACCCTAAGCATAAAGTGGTTCATCTCTTTAGACAATTCCTACTTATAAGAATGATCCCTGGACAATAAATTGGTCATAAAGATTCCCTCTGCTGGGAATCCCAACAATTAGTTGTTATTAGTGAGTAAGGCTATGTGCACACGGCGTAATTGCAGGGCATACAGTACGCCCCGCAATTACGCCGGGTGTTTGGGAGTCGCGCTGATCGGCGCGTACTCCAACAACGCGGAGGGGCAGCAGCCCGCCGGCCCCATAGATTGTCATTACTCGTGGCGCATAAGCGCCCCGAATAAGTGATATGTCACTTATCTCCCTCGGCATACAATACCACCGTATTGTCGCCCGGGAAGAGGAGGCGTAATTACCGTAATTTCGGCGCGCATCTTGCTCATATTAGAGTGCAAATACGAAGCGAAATGCGCACCGAAATTAGCCCGTGTATTCAGTATTCAGTTTTTCTGCAGCACAATCACAGGAGAAATAAAGCATTACATGGTGCCTATTTAATTCAACTTTAAACCACCCGCTAATAAATCAGAATATCCTATTAGGGTGCAAAAAAATATAAAAAATTGTTTTTTCAAACTTTAAAGAGGTTGTTCAACAATGGACATAATAATCTATTCCTAATATAGGCTAGCCTCAGGGGTGTAACTACCGAGATAGCAGACGTAGCAGCTGTTACAGGGCCCAGGCTCCATGGCAGCTGCTAGTACTTCTGCAAAACCAGTAGTTCTGCTCCTGTACCCACTGGCAATGAACATAACCGTTCACTGCCAGCAGGGCGGAGCTGCAGGACCCAGTGCATCCTGGCTCTGAACGCCCAGGTCCACTGTCCCGAGCATTCAAAGGCAGGACTGCTCGATCTTAACAGAGGTGAGCACCACCTTCGTTCTGCTCTACTAATCTTCCTGATTGGCTTAAGGCCTTAAAGGGGTTTTCTTGCTACAAAGATCATATCTGTAATGATGAGGACAGTAAAAATAAGCACTTTTGTCATTTGCGTTACCTAAGTCACTTAGTATAGCAGATCTGAGCTAATCTGTGCATCTATAGCTATTTCTGCAGCAGTTGGATGGGACACGCCTCATTTCTTGTGATTGGCTGACTGATATGTTATTCAGCCTGTTTGGACCCGCCCCCTGGATGGAAAAAGCCCCCTGTGCTGTGATTGGCTGCCTGCACTCTGTGCTTTCTCCCCTCTAAGCTGTGGAAAACAAAAGTGAAACGAACTGCCTGAGAGGGCTGTACAAAAAAGGCTGTCTCAGCACGTATCTATGTTCATCTCTCAGTGATGACTCTATGTAAAGGATCTGGGCAATTTCTTAGTCTCTAGCTGTTAGATTCACTTTCACCTCATATAACATTTATTCAGCCTGCTCTATCTCTTGCCTGATAATCAATGGGGGGGGGGGGGGGGGGGGGGCAGCGTACATTCCTCACATTTGTTTCCTCAGTTCAGGATGTATGTATAACTGCTAACACCAATGCAGGGGTTCTGGTTACACCAATGCAGGTGTTCTTGTTACAGCAATGCAGGGGTTCTGGTGACACCAATGCAGGTGTTCTTTTTACAGCAATGCAAGGGTTCTGGTTACAAGGAGCTTGTGTAGCCTGGGAGGCAGGTGACGGCTCTGCAGACAAGAGAACACTGCAGGAGGTCTGCAGAGCTGACATCCTCTCCCTTCCACTGCTTCACACAGAATGATGATTTCACAACTCTTCAGTGAGGAGAGACACATCTCTTGATAGGCGATACACGCCTACAGGGAAGAGAGACTCACCCCTGGATTTGAAGCTAAAACAGATATAAACAGCTCAAGTCTACAAAAGTGTGTAAAGATAAAACCTCTTTAAGCCTACCAGCCACCGGCCCACAGTGTTAAGATGGTAGGCACGATGATGTCACATCATGCTGGTCGGGAACATGTTGCATTGTGGGAGCATGAAGAAAGGTAAGTAAGCTATTTCTTATTATTTTATCATTAATGAAGCATTTAGCTACCTAAACCCTGCCTAACAAACCTACATGAGGCTCCTATAGTTACCTAAACTGTACCTGCTTATCTATATGGCCCTAAACCCTATCTAAACCCTGCCTGCCTACCTATATGGTGCTTATAATCCACCTAAACATTGCCTATCTACCTATTTGCCCCCTATAGCTACCAAAACCATGGCTACCTATATGGGCCCCCTCTAGCTACCTCAACCCTGCCTGCCTACCTATATGGCTCCTATACCCTACCTAAACCGTACCTGCCTATCTATGTGGGCCCCTACACCCTACCTAAACCCTGCCTACCTGCCCTCCTTTATGGCCCCTATACCCTACCTAAACCCTGCCTGCCTATCTGTATGGCAACTATAACCCACCTAAACCCTGTCTGCCTACCTATATGGCCCCTATACCCTGCCTAAACCCTGCCTGCCTATCTATATGGCCCCTATACCCTACCTAAACCCTGCCTGCCTATCTATATGGCCCCTATAACCATACCTAAACCCTGCCTGCCTACCAATATGGCCCATATACCCTACTCAAACCCTGCCTGCCTACCTATATTGCCCCTTATAGCTACCTAAACCCTACCTGCCTTCCTATATGACCCCTATACCCTATCTAAACCCTGCCTGACTGCTTATATGGCACCTATAACCCTACCTACATATTCCAATAACAGTGGCACACTATTAACTGAAGCACTATCAAAAGGGACATAGGAATTTTGAAAAAAGCATTTCTGCTATCTAGGATATATGAAAAATTTTGGAGATTCTCAGTTCACATTTTGGATTAAAACTGTTTAAGCCACCTCCGAACTTCAACGGGATCTCAATGCAGGTGGTCCTACACTATTGATTCCTACACTATGATACCTCCTTTGGGTCCTATTCAGACCCCCACAACCATGGAATGAAGGAACAGCTTTAAAAGTTTACACTTCACTGTTTAAAAAAGCCATGTAAAGGGGGGGGAGTGAAAAAACCCAAATGGAGGCAGCCATCCCCAAACTCAAACTAAAGCAAATATTTTTTGCATATCCCAAAAAAACATTTTGAAAAAAATGAACATAGGGCAACACTGTGCGACTGTAGTAAAACAATTTCCAAAACAGTGGCACACTATTAACGAAGGGTGCAGTGTAACTTGTAAGCGGGTTTCCCCCTTCATTCCCTGGATTGTGGGGGGTCGAATGACCCAAACAAGAGGGATCAATATGTAAAAATAATAGTGTAGGAACCACCCTTTAGATCCCTTGAAGTTCAGGAACTTAAACATTTTCATCAAAAATGTAAATGAAATCTCCAAATTTTTCATATATCCAGATAGCAAAAAAGCTTTTTTCAAATTCCCTATGTCCCCTTTGATATGCTTTTTTTAATAGGGGGTCCACTGTTATGGGAAAAAGTATTATACTACATCCGCACCATTTTTTGCACCTTGTTCATTTTTTTTAAAAAAAGTTTTTTGGATGTGCATAACCATATATTTCTTTTATAACCCTACCTAAACCCTGCCTGCCTTCCTATATACCCCCAAGCACACAAACCTACTTACCTAAAATGGCCACTAACCCAAAACCTAAACCCGCCCCTTCCACCTATACGGACCCCTTAAACCCTACCAAACCGCCTGCCTATCTATATGGCCCCTATAAACCACCGAAACCCTGCCTGCTTACCTATATGGCCACTATAGCTACCTAAACCCTGCCTACCTATATGGGCCTCTATACCCTGCCTAAATCCTGCCTGCCTATAAGGGGCCCTACCCCAATCCCGCCACCTATCAGGCCCCCCATACTACCTAAACTCTGCCGCCCATCTATATGGGGCCCCTATACCTACCTAAACATGTCTATCAAATGACCCCTTTAGCCTATCTAAATTTGGGCCCGCTTTTTTTGGGGGCCCCTTTTTAGCCTATTTACCTACCTACCTATGTGG
>JAODAL010072288.1:0-15173 GCA_025379985.1 Phyllomedusa bahiana
CGCTGTATAAAAAATGGTTCTTTATATCACTCAAAGCACCGGGGCACACCTTCCCTAATCAGTACAGTGAGAGCGGTATGAGCTTCCAGCGTCGCGCCCGGACTTATATAGTGCGGTGACGTCACAGAGTCTCGCCGGTCTCTGATTGGCTTCATCTCTGCACATGTCATGTAGGTTACGCCCTTCTTCCTCCCAGAGTTCTTTGCCCCATGTAACGCCATGTGCTCGCAGCCATTTTATCAATTAAAAACGCACTTCATTCCCGTGAATCACCCCAAACTTCGACTTCGTTCAGAATCGAAGTTTTCCTGAAATTCTAAACGAATTCCAATTCATTAGAATCAATTCACCCATCTCTAGTTCTAACATGTTCACTTTGTAACTTGGAATAATTAAAATTTGACCCATGGTAGCCTTCAGGATGCTTTACATTTCATATAATCTCTGTCTAATATAGAGAAATAATGATGGTATACACTATGTATAAATGCAGTATACTGAGGGAAAAGTCTTTAATTAAAAGGAAAAATATTATAGCCCCCAACATGTTTCTCCAGTTGCATTGCACTCCCTGGGATACAGGGCCTATAGCCCATGTAACTGGCGAAACGTCAGATGGGGCTATAATATTTATCCATTTTGATTTGTGATAAGTTAAAATAAAGAGCTGTACTTTAGTGTATATGATGCTGCTTACAGAGGTTCTCCAGTTTACGACACCTATTTTCATATAATTAATTAGGGAATTTTGAATAATAAAGGAGGTACCATGTGCAGGATCCTCATCTCTTGGCCAGAGTGGAAAGTGAATACAAAGAGAATACTCTTGAAGACATGTCCTATCCTGGATTACACAGACAACCCGCTTTAAGTAGGCGTTGTGTAATACTTGATTCCACCTGTGGTGGTGCTGCAGGGGAAATGAACACTTACAGCCAGTCCTGGTAGTCACTTTGTGATCAGCTTATTGTCCTGGGATCCCTCTAACACATAGGAACTGTCGAAAGTGGAAAACCTCTTGATAAAAATGCATTTTGTGAGACAGGGCCGGTTTCTTTTTCCAGTCCATCCCTTGTAGCAACTCCCCGTGTTCATCATATCATTTTTTTCACCATAAATGCAACAATTATCTTATTAGACAAGAAATCACCTGTTTATTGTGATCATGGTTATTACATTGAGAAGAAGTGGAGGACAGACACAAAGGAACTCTACTTAAAGATTACATCTGGTTAGTTTGTAGTCTGTAACCATGGAGACACATGGGTTTGCATAGGATATTGCCAATCAAGACTTTATATAAAGTTGTTTCATATTTTTATTTATATGCATTTGGGTAGTAAAAATCCGTTAACAAAAGGGTCAAACTTCCTTAAGAAAGCACGTAGAAGAACATTGAGTCTGTGTATAGCTGTAATCCATTACTGAGAGAAGACGAATGTTCATGAGAGCTTGTAAGATTAAATAAATGCGTGAAGACCGGCACTGCAATACCTTGAATTCAATCGTCCAATTCACTTTAGGATTTGGCTCCATGTGTCTGCAACCAGAAAGAGATGAATATTACAATTATTAGTAGATGGAATGTATTTTTTATTATATGTAGTTTGTTTTATTTATTTATAAGTGCATGCAACAAAGATGTTCTACAATCAAACCCAAAATGTTGCAGTTTATGTTACAAAATCATTAAACACTTAAGGGGTTTTCTCAGCATGCTATTTAACTGAGTTAGGCTCACTCTCTCTCCTCCGTCTGTGGGTGGTTCTATAGCAGTAATTAGCATAATTAGCCTATCTGTAACTCAGTGAGCCATTACACTGACAAATGCAGGGAATGTTATCGTTAGTAAACAAAAGGTACATGTGCTGTGAGGACTGAAAACAATTGCTTATCTGTAATCTTGCTAGAAATAATTAGTTTGCTCTGGAGCTCAGTCCGTCTATGGGGTGACATCACTCCCTGCTTTAAGTGTTATCATCTAATCAAATAACAGAGTCATGGTCAGATAATCAGGTAACCATATAAACCTCAGAGCACATAAAATGTGTCTTATCTCATGACTAAAGTAAAAGCTATTGACCAATGTATTTAGAAAAAATCTTAAATTACCTGTTCCTCCATGTTGAAAGTTAATCTTTTTGTCATGGATGACCTAATCTATCCCTAAGCAGAGCAACCGACCCGCAAAAGGTGACCCGCACAGGGCACATACACAACAGAAAATAGATAGGGAGTGTTAGGCCGGCTGAGGTCAAACCAGGACATCTTGCAGTACCAAATCAGAAATTAGGAGAGTTACTGAGACACAAGTCAAATTCCAGAGCAAGAGAATTCCAAATAGTAATCCGTACAAGCACAATAACCAGGTCACAAGAGCAATCACAGACAATGAGTGAACACAGAGTGAGGTTCAAATACCCCTCCCCCAGCCAGGGATTCGCCCTGTTACTAAACCCACTAAGTTCCGTACAGAACCCTGGCTGAGGCTGAAAACATACAAGCACATCTTAAAGGGTTGGACACACATTGCTGACACTTTGTAGTAAGAAAACCCCTGTAAAAAAAAATCAATATATCTATTACCCCCGAAGAAATCACTAAACATTTGAGTGGTAAAAACTATGGTGTTTCCTTAATGACTTGATTGTCATTTATTCATTAGCTCTATGTTTTTGTGGCATAAATGCATTGACTCTTGTTATTAACCATTTGCATTTTAGATTTATTACTATTTTCTATTTATAACTGTTGTGAACTGTTGGCGGTTGGTGAAAGTATATTGTGAGAGGAGAAATTGCACCAATGCAAAAAAGCAACGAGGAAAATTTATATCAACTCGTGCCATTTATGAGAGAGGTAAACATCAGCTAAGAATTGTGGAAAAAAGGACATGCAACAATGGAGCAGCTCACCACCAAAATGAACCTGAGGGAACCAAACATGTCTAAAACAAGAATTATTCAAACCCTACGGATGTCAGTGTACCTCTGTTAACCCTACTGTGTATTGGGCCCCGGAGCAGACAGATGTCACTGCTCCTCTGCTAATCATACTGTGTACGGAGCCCTGGAGCAGACAGATGTCACTGCACCTCTGCTACCCTTGCTAGGTTGGCAGAAAAGGCTTTAATTTTCATGGCAGTATCAGAATTGAACCTTCTCTGATTGGAAAAGGGTTGCCTTTTCCAATGAGTTACATTTTCTGCTCCACTGAATGGTTGGATGTAATCTTGTCAGGTGGAAACAGAAACATAGAACAACCCCCCTGCAACCATTGGTCGAAGAACACAAGCTGGTGGTAGGAGGTCTGGGGAATGTTTTTGTGGCATTTTCTGGGCCATTTATGTACATGGAAGGCACTCAGCACATTTGAGTATGAATCCATCCTTGCAGCTCACCCATACATGCTGATTGTGTCTCTGCAGCAATGGGATCTTCCAGCAAGACAATGCGACTTCACACGGTTAGAAATGTCCAATATTGACTGGCAGAGTATGAACTACACTTCCAGTTACTACCCTGGCCCCCTAATTCCACAAACTATAACCCAATTGAGCCTCTGTAAGACCACCTCGATCCTCCTTCCTCCACCCACCAATAGCTGTGGGATGAACTGCAGGCAGCTCCAGATACCTGCAACAACCTACCAGGACTTTATAGAGTACCTCCCAGCCTGTCTACCTGCTGTCCATGCTGCATATAGCGGTTACTCTAGGCATTAACTGGTAGTCATAATAATGTGACTTAACTGTAGATAAAAATACTGGTTTCTATCTACAGTATCAATGACTAAAGTCATGTTATGGGGCTTGTCAATAGATTATCAGGGCTATTTCCACTGATGACTTGATGGTTCAAAGACCATCATCAATTTAATCTTCTAGATAATATGGCAGTTAACTGAATTAGGTAAAACTCTCATAAGTAATAAATTATTATAGTAAAAAATAAAATCATAATGGTACACCCACCATTTTGTTCACAAGTTGAGGATAGAAATAATTCCAGAACTGACATTTCTGACTGTTCCACTTTTGCTTGACATCAATGTGGTCCACTATCAGAATGGCATATTTCTGCTCTTCTGCGGAATACTGTGGCCAGTCAAATGCATCATCACTTGGATTTCTAGAATGTATGAAAAACAGAGAAGAATTACATCTTTTTCTTATAATTCCTTTCACACATCCTGATTTAAATGCCTGTCTAGTTTAAAAAAACAATTTTTATATCCCTTCTTAGAAAATTTTGTGTTAATGGAGGAGAGTCCTCTGTTCAGGATCCTCATCTCAACAAGAATGGAGAGCAGCCACAAAAAATCATTTCTTGCTCTGAAGGACCTGTTGACACTGACACAGAAGACTAACACATTTGAATGGGCACTGAGTTATATTATGATGACATAATATTGGATATGGCATCATTGTCTGATAGCTCTCTGTCCCAGAGGTGGGACTCAGACCTTTCTCCTAAACAAGCCCCAAAACCTATCCCTTCAGACCTGTCATGAATGGGAGTTCCGATTACAGCCAGGAATTGGCTAAACTTGTAACTCCCATTCATGTCTATGGGAAAGTCCTGATCACCTCTTCGTTCAGAACACAGAGGTTTCAGGGCTCGTTTCTGGAGATAGTTCAGGGTCCCACCTCTGGGACTTGCACCTATTCTAGCGATATGCCATCCTCATTAGTAGTGACACAACCCCTTTGAGGTGCCCATACACATTAGATGATTATCCGCAGTCATTTATCAGTCCAACATCTAATGTATGAAGGTGTCTAGCTCCTTACTGATGCCATATATGGAGGAAAAGAAGCACCAGTCATGTTGGATTTCAGCAGACCTGATCCTTTGTTTTTAAGGAAGAGAAGATTTACCCATAGGTGTCTGACAGCAGCTATGGGTATGATCACATGGAGTATTTTGGCACGTATTTTAGTGCGTATGTAGTGCTGAAACATGTGCAAAAATACACTCAAAACAACGCACAAGTACAGCACTCATTGAGCCCTGTGTAAAATCATCATCATCGTTCAGACGACAATGACTTTATGTGTGCACTTTTCAAAGAATAGCAATATATACCTGACCATGAGCAGTGTTTGCACCTTAAAATTACGTGTTTGCAAGTGCGTAATTTCAAAACCGCAAACAAAGGCGTTTACTGTGCACAAAAGTAGGCAACGTAAATACGCCATGTGAACTCTCCCTAAATCCCCTTCCCCAGTGCTGGAACTGGTTAATAATTATTATAGCCAACACCTGCTCTTGGCCAAGAGCAGAGAACACTCAGGTTCAGACCTTTTAACTACTTAGATACCATGGTCAAAATGACCATGGCATTTAGAAAGTTATACAGAATGAGGGTGTCTAATGATCCTTTTTCCTCCCAATTGGCACCCTGACTGATCATCATAGCAGTCAGGGCCCTTATGAAAGCCCCAGGCTTTTAACACCCTATCACTGTTAATATATTGGTATTGCAGAATAACGTACAAGCCATTGTGCCACCTAATGGACAGGTGCCTTAGGGGGACTAAACATACAAGTAACAAAAAATTTAAAGTTCAAAACACACCCCATTTTCACATTTTACAAATAATTTTAAAAAAACTGGAACATCAGTGGCATCACTGTATTTGAAAAAGTCTGATCCATTAAAATATAACCTTATTTATCTAACTTGGTAAATGTCATTAAAAGATATCCAACAACAAAATTGCTTTTTTTATTGTATTGGGAGAAAAAGTCATCCCAAAATGGCACCAATGAAAACTACAACAGATTGGAGCAGATTGGTTTTTGCCTTATGGGTCTCAGGGCATTAACCAGTGATGAGGCTGGGCTTAAAGTCCTTGTCTCTCTCCCTTCACCCACATTTTCCCCACCCTTGGTTGAACTTGATGGACCCGTGTCTTTTTTCAACCGTACGAACTATGTAACTATGTAACACCTGTGTCAGGAAAAGCCCGTGCCCACTCGAGGGTCGGAGGCCTGACATGGGGTGCATCATGATGTTGCGCTCCCCCTAGGGGTGTACAAGGTCAGCTGGATAAGTTTTCACAGTTAACCCCTGTCCACACGGGCACAGGAAGATCCAGGGAGTGCAAGAGGATACCCCACTCACCCACAACCCTGAACGGCTGGGAGAGATCTGTTTACATGCACTGGTGAAAGAGAACTCTACCAGCCCGGTAGACTGCCACCAATTCCTCATTAGTTATAAGACTGGTCTGTTACAGACTATAACAAGGCCAGGAACCAGCCCAGGTAGTTATATATTAAAGACCGAGAAAAGCGGACACGTAAGATCGGCGATCAAGACAACAGATTAGCTCAGGATTAAAGTTTAAATATTTAATTGCCTTGTGAGAGAGCTAGACAAACAATACATACATAGGGGTATACTATACAGATAATGGTCAAAGGTGCAAATAAGGATATAGTTACAAAGAGGCAGCATGATGTGTCTATTTACCTTAGGTTGGCCTTGTGCTGGCAAGCAAAGGGGTGAATGCAGCCTGCTGATTCTGGATGCTTCGGTACGCTTGGTGTAACCCACTTTTCCCAAATGAAGACGACACTGGGCCCAGCCAGGTTTCGACTTAAAACAGTACTGGGACATCCCACGTCACGACCCCTCCACACTCTCTGTCACGCCCCTGGAACGGTCTATACTCTCCTCCATCTCGGGCCATGCTATTTTTTATTTCGGACAGAAAATGGGTCATATTGCGGCAGGGCATCGGGACAGAATCGAGCCAGTGATACCATCAGAACCTAGCCTTTACTACATCTTGGTACCAAACACTGGCCTTCTGCTTCATTTCTTGTGCCAGCCTTCCGTTTTTCCCTGCCCGTGTGCCCTACAAACGTGGAAGTGGCAGCTATGCATGTGGGAAGTTTCATATTTAAAAATATGAAACTGGGGTGGACCAGTGATGCACAGTTCTCCCATAATTCCTTATGAAATTTTGGCACCACTGAGGCTGATTCATCTCTTTGAAGCTGGGGTCTGGGAGCCCTGGCCAGGTGCTATAGCGAAATTAAATGAGAATTATTTTGAGGCTTAGACTCGCTGCTGGAATGGTCTCTTATCTGGCTTGGGAGCAGTCAGGTCTTGTATCTAAACTGGGGACATGTGCTATTTTCCTAATTGATGGCTTCCTCAAGGACATGTGTTGCACAATGGAGAAGCTTGGGTGACTTTTGCAATAACCGAGTGAATTTAAAGTTACAAGAGCTGCAGGGGTGGCTTTTGGTCATTTTCCCCACAACCTGCAAAAGGAAGCCTTCATACAGGTCGATAGTCATAAAAGTTATTGATCTAAAAAATGGTGATGCAAAACAAATTTAAAAGAAAATAAATGTTAACAAGAGTAAATACACTTTTTGTTAAAAGTAGTAAAACCTAACAGAAAAATCTTTAATTTGGTATCACCCGAATCATACTGACCTACAGAATAAAGTGCAATTATGTTTTTTTTCCTGTTACACCTAACACATGTTTTTTGTTTCCCAGTACCTTATATGATACCACAAAAGATACCATTAAAAAGTTTAATTTGTAACGCAAACCCTCATATGGCTAAGAAGATGATAAAAAAAGTTATGGCTCTTGGAAGGGGGGGATGAAAAAACTAACCTCGTGAATTGTTTATTAATCGCATGGGTGAGCTTGTCTGACAATATGGTCATGATTGCATCTCAAAGCACAGTCAAATAAATCTGTGGTGTTACGTACATACCTTACATCCATTCACAACATAGGACTTACCCATTTCTTGCAAAATTGGCCCACCTTTTCATTAGCCTTCTGCAAAACACCTGCTCTTGAGTTGAGAAATTCCGAGGTAGAATAAGTGGTTGTCCAAACAATATTGGCAATTCTGCAGTATGTACCACACCCATCCACTCCGGAAAGCGTTCATTTGATGGACGATGATCATA
Source organism: Phyllomedusa bahiana (assembly GCA_025379985.1). Lineage (NCBI taxonomy): Eukaryota > Metazoa > Chordata > Amphibia > Anura > Hylidae > Phyllomedusa > Phyllomedusa bahiana. The sequence goes on from JAODAL010072288.1 coordinate 7,953, forward strand.
TTCATAGACATATACCTTACTTTTAGCCTTTGAGGCAAGGTTTGCGAAATACTTTGCAGGACAGGTGAAATAATTGTCTTTTAGTATCTGCTCCAGGGCTGCACGACTCTTTTCCATGTTTTTTTCATCATCCCAGTCATTATACAATAGCATCATAGATTCAACAGAAAGATCACCTACTGATGGGAAGAAATATCTCAAACATTCTTTAAGTTCTTCCGTAGTAATTAGACTTAGATTTTTTACGCTAAATCCTGGTGCACCAAATATTGGAAATGGGTTACCATCATCTTTGGTTATTCCAATTAAAACATCTGTATTTCGGATTGAATACTTTATTAGATTTTCCGGGATATCGATAAGAAAATCATTATCCAAAACTGGAACAAAATTTGTCAGACCAAATTCAGATGCAGTTAAACTTTGCTTGTCAATTATTTTTTTTGCATCGACTTCTTGTAAACGCTAGGGTGGCATCATCATCCTCTGTAGGACATTTGAGAAGCTTGGCTAACTGTACTGATAACTTTCTTGACCTTTCATGGGAATTAATTGCCCACTTTGCTGTTGGTGATCCACTCTGAAGAATGGCTCTTTTGAAATAAGAACGGCTTCCTTGACTTATCAGATGATAGCCTACAGAAGCAGCACCAGCACTTTGTCCAAAAATTTTAATGCTATCTGGATATCCACCAAAGGCTGCAATGTTTTCATGAACCCACTGAAGAGCCAGTCTTTGATCAAAGAGACCAGCATTTCCAGAGCCTTTGCATTGCCTGGAAAAGCCAAGAAACCTAGTGCTCCCAACCTGTAGTTCAATTGAAACTACAATCACTTTTTCAGAAACTGCCAGTACGCTTCCATCATACACGTCTAAAGATGAGGTGCCGAACATGAATCCTCCTCCATAGATAAACACCATGACATGTGCTGGTTCAGACCCCAAAAGTGGAACCCATACATTCAGATTAAGACAGTCCTCACTTATTTCATTTTTGACACCCCAACTGTCAGCCCCACTAATCTTACTGTAGAACTCTTCTCTAGTCTGGAAACAAGAGTTTCCGTAGTAGGCAGCTTTGTAAATGCCTTGCCATGGTGCCCGTGGTTCCGGCTTTTTGAACCTTTTTTCTCCTGTTGGTTCCTCTGCATATGGGATTCCTAGATAGGCTATGACAGTATGAGATAACACCGACCGTTTTATTCCACTCACTTTTCCTTGCCTTGTTTCCACAATTGTGTCATCTTCTGCCACAATATATACAGTAAGCACAGCTAATATTGCAAAATATTGCGGCCACATATTTTTGTGCTCCCCGCCTATGTCTGCAATTAAAAAAACACAGGATATATTTCTATTAATCATCTTTGAAGGAGGATACATGCCCTTTTTTACAATACATTTATATATGAAAAAATATTTCTGGTAATATATAATCGTACGTCATAGGCGGGAAGGGGTTACCACAAATTTATGTATGGGTATGTCATGAGGATCATGCGGACTCACAAGCGGAGCCTGCAAGAGTGAAGCATGGCCCCATGCTCTGTTTGCCACGATTCACAGAAGTGACTTCTGAGAAGTGATTCACAGAAAAACTCTTCTGTCTCAACTAATAAGCAACTAGAAGTGATTTCATCTGTAACCACCCGCCTATCTTGAGTCAATATCATCATGCACAGATATTTTTCTTTGCTCTCCGGTGTTCTTATGCGCGGTGACAATTTATATTACTAGTTAATACTGCTAAAGATTTGATCCCGTGTCATCGGCCACTGTGTGTTTGGTATGGTTGTAATGTTATAGCTTTGTGTGCTTTATCTGCTCCTTCTTCACTTAAGAGTGCAAAACCAGGTGGGCAAAGGGTTACAAGAGTATCTGCTATTATTGTTGCAAGCTAAACTACAGGGGATTCATCTGACCACACTCTACTAACCAACTTCGATTCACCATCTCATTTGTTTTATTGCTTTACATTTCACCTGCATTTAAAATAGCTTTCCCATTAGCTGCACTTCAGCCAAGAGCCTTAGTGACTGGACCGTATCATCTAAACAATGGGACAAAGAAATAGAAACAAACTTTAGAACAAAAACAGGGGCACTTGGACAGATCCGCCCTCTGCATCCACTACTACGTCTTCATTTTACTCTAAAACAAATCTCCTGTAAAAATGAAGACGATTATATTGGATTCAGAGGCTGAAAATGAGGAACTCTGCCTGGACTATAAACAATTGGGAAAAGAGGGGGCAAAGAAATTACAAGAGATTTTGCAACTACGGTATCCAGCTGTTGGGTTTAAAACAAACAAAGTGTCCCCCATTTAAATCCGTCTAGAACAGGTGTCAAACTGCGCCCTCCATCTTGTTTGGGAAACTACAACTCCCATCATTCACATGGGTTTTAGATTATACAAATGCATGATGGGAGTTGTAGTTTCCCAACAGCTGGAGGGCCGGCAGTTTGTCACCTGTGGTCTAGAAGGAGTGAAAATGAAAGTGCAGTCCTTGGAACACTGTTCTGGTGCATTACATAGAGTATCTCACAAAAGTGAGTACACCCCTAAGTGACAATGGACAAATTGTGCCCAAAGTGTTACTATTTTGTGTGGCCCCCTTTATTTTCCCGCACTGCCTTAACTCTCTTGGGCAAAGAGTTCACTAGAGCTTCACAGGTTGTAGCCACTTTTATCCTCTTCCTCTCCTCCATGATGACATCACGGAGCTGGTGGATGTTAGAGACCTTGCACTCCTCCACCTTCCATTTGAGAATGCTCCACAGATGCTCAATAGGGTTTAGGTCGGGAAACGTGCTTGGCTAGTGCAGCACATTTACCTTCATTTTCTTTAGAAAGGCAGTGGTCGTCTTAGAGGTGTTTTGGGGGTATTTACCATGTTGTAATACTGTCCTGTGGCCCAGTTTCCACAGGGAGGGGATAATGCTCTGCTTCAGTATGTCACAGTGCAAGTTGGTACTCATGGTTCCCTCAATGAACTGCATCTCCTCACAGCCTGCAGCACCCATGCAGCCCCAAACCATGACACTCCCATCACCATGCTTAACTGTAAGTAAGACACACCTGTCTTTGTACTCCTAACCTGATTGCTGCCATACACGCTTGACACCATCTGAACCAATTCACTTTATCTTGGACTCATCAGAGTACAAAACATGTTTTCAGTAATCCATTTCCTTTGTCTTCAGCTAACTGTTTCTGGTGCATCATCTTTAGATGAGGCCTCCTTCTGGGACGACAGACAGGCAGACGAATCTGAGGCAGTGTGCAACGTATGGTCTGACCATTGACAGGCTGACCCCTCAACACCCTTAATTTCTGTAGCAATGCTGACAGCACTCATACATCTAAAGACAGTCTCTGGATTTGACACGGAGCATGTGCACTCAACTTCTTTGGTCGACCTATGTGAGATGTGTTCTGAGTGGAACCTGTCTTGTTAAACCACTGTATGGTCTTGGCCCCCATGCTGCAGCTCAGTTTCAGAGTATTGTCAACCTTCTTAAAAGCCTAGGCCATCTTTTTGTAAGCACAATTCTTTTTTTTAGATCCTCAGACAGTACTTTGCCATGAGGTGCCATGTTGTACTTCCAGTGACCAGTATGAGAGAGTGTAAGATTGATAACAGCAAATTTAACACACCTTCTCAACATTTACACCTGAGATCTTGTAACACTAATGAGTAACATAACACCGTGGAGCTAAAAGGCAAATTGGGCACAATTTGTCCTTTTTTACATAGGGGTGTACTCACTTTTGTTGCCAATAGTTTAGACATAGATGGCTGTATGTTGAGTTATTTTGAGGACACACCAAATTTAAACTGTTATACACTGACTATATTGTACACTGCTTTCTGTACACTGACTACATGTTATCAAAGTGTCATATCTTCAGTGTTGTCCTATGAAAAGATATAATACATTATTTACAAAAATGATAGGAATGTACTCACTTTTGTAAGATACTGGGATCAATAAGTAAGACATTGTTCATGAAAACAATCTTTTAAAGAAAAAAGTAGAGGACCCGGAAAACCACTCCAAGAGAAAAAATGTTGTAGGTGGCACCTAAGGTCTTACTCTAATTTTGCAGTCAAGAACAACCACTGGTCCTGGGGCTTGAGGCACCTGTAAAGCTTCTGATTCACAGGATCAATCATTGACATCTGCTTCCACCTCGCCAAAATCATGGCATCTCAGATCGTCCATCTGTTTAAATCCAGGAACTCGATTCGCATTGCCATCACTGCATTAGATTTGAGTCTCAGACTTCAAAAAAAAATATTCCAGTGATTGAAAAATTAATCTCTCCTGCTGTCTTAAGTTATTGTTTAATTTTGAAAGACAAATTGTAAGGTTCAAATTTTTCATATCTCACTGTCTTCATTATGCTTTTCTACCCTTATATATTTTTTCCTTGCTCTCATTTCAAATGGTCTTTCATCTATTTGTCATATGTTGATTAGATATGGTCATATAATGAATGTTATGTTCCACAGCATTACTATATAATATTTCTTTGCATTGATTATTGATGTAAAAAAGAGAAGTCCTATTGCACATCTTCTGCTTGGAACACAATATACTTCCCTGTTTCACAGATTGTGCTCTTTTCTTTCTTTTAAATGTCAGTTCTGTTGATGACATTTAATTTCTTGTGGTGTCTCCTTGGTTGTATCTCAATCCTATCCAATCAGTTTGCATTCTGTATGTAGCAGATTGTCACAGACCAAACTGGCTTGGCAATCTGCTAAGCAACAGTTTTATGTCTGGGCTGAAAAGAAGGAAAACCTTTATCGTTCATTTCAAAACACCAATTCTGCAATAAAGAATACTCCAGGTTACCTCCCCCCAGTTTTCTCATTAGGAAGGGGTACAAGACAGAGATGCCCACTTTTCCCCATTGCTGCTCAACCTTTCTATTGAACCTTTATTCGACTTCTAGGCTTATAAACCCAGCATAGAGGGGGTAACAGTGGGAAAAAAGATGTTAAATTAGCACTCTTGGTAGAGCCATATTATAGGCCTACTTTTGACTAACTGGAGGTTAATGGGTTAAACTTCCCTGTTCCATATACCTTTTCCCTTCATACTTTATGGTACCTCTGACAGTTATTTCTGTGGTGCAGAGTCATGGGTCATCTGGTGTAGACTTGCTTCAACTCTATTTGTTGGGGCATAATGAGTTAAACTTACCATGTGTAATGTCCTTCTGCTTTTTGTAATTTATGACACCTCTGACTTTTTTTGTAGTGCATCATCATCCTAATTTACCAGTGTCTTATGGTTATGTATGTGTTTTGACCCCATTTGCTGCCTCCACTAAGACTGTGAGGCAGTCTGACCCAATATATCTTTATTTATGTGTTCTGGCTGCAAATCCACTCTATAGATTTACTGGTAACTCAGTGGCAGTTGTTACAGGAGAGGACTGGTCTTGTACAATACATGAGACCAGGCTCAGTGAACCATGTAGCCTGTTCACACACCCAGCAACATCAACTGAGAGGCCTCACTCCCATTTTTTAAAGCACTTGGGTATTTAATTACATCAGACACCAAAGACCAACTTGAGAACAGTAACCAAGTTCTCAGCATAACGTAGGCACAACGGTCTCTGAACCATGGAGAGATGAGTGCTGCAAATTGGCATTATACATTTTGATGCTCTGGAGGTGTTTTGACGATTTTCGGGCTTCAAGGTTAATGCCGCCAAATCAGAATTATTGAGTGGGAGACATTTCCTATCCATCCAATATCACACTCAGGGGCGATAACATGCCACGGTTTCAGGATTCATTATTCTCTGAGAGGGTGGATACAAAATAGTTCCCTATCTCAAATAATCTTGGAGGGTTGGTTTCACCTCAATAAGGCAGTCATTAATGAAAAATTGAGACCTATTTTAAAATTATGCAAAGGGCTCTTTATGGCTTCAATGTACCCCCTCATTCTTATGCCTCAGACAGGAAGCTAGCTTGCCTTTAATGTGCTCAAGACAAAGCAAACCTCCTACATGACCTTTAATCCTGTTCCAGTTCCAAATCCTTATTTGATCAGGTAACAAAACTGCTCTATAATAAACTGGGGGTTTCGCTCCCAATGGAACCGCAGTGTATTATCTTTCACTATCTTGAGAAAACAATGAAACATTCTCGTCTCCTGCACATTTTGCCAAAGATTTTTGGCAAAATAGCTACAATCCACTCCTCTCTCCAAAGATGAAGTGATTCAGCAGTTTCAGAAATATATGAAGGTGGACAGGGTGGAAACGAAACACAGAAAATAATCAAAAACAGTAACTTATTTAAGCTATGAAAAGGCTTTTAAATTTAATTTTATGTCTCCTTCTGAAACACAATATCTAGGGACATCATTCCGGTTAACAAAGTGTTACCTGACTGCTTATGTGGTGGGATCCCTGGGTTTTCTCAGAGTGTATGATACCTTTTAGACAATGCCTTAGTTGACCTCATTTAGGTAATAGAACAGTTAAAAAAGTTAAAAAAAAAGTTTTGAAAGTATGAAAAATAAAAATACTAAAAGTTTCAATCACCCTCCTTTTGCCATTTTACAAATGAAAAAATAAAAAAAGTTAGAAATAATGATGTTAAAATATAACATTTATATCATATGCTGAATACCATAAAAGAAGAAAAAAATCCAAACACTAAAATTGCTTCATTTCATGCCCCCTAAAAATGTTAATAAAAAGTGATTAAAAATCCCCCTTTTATCCCAAAATGTAAAAACCCGAACACGCACCACACTCAGGTCAGAGGTGAAAAAAAAAAAAAAAGATTGGTCGCAGAAAATGGGGCGCATACAAATTTAAGTAATAAAATGTTTGTATTTTTTTTTTAAATACTAAAACATAAGAAAATTTACATATTTGGGAAAACCCGGGAAATTGATCAACCTGCTGAATACAGATAATAATAATTAGAGATGGGGAATTTATTTTAACGAATGGAATTCGTTTTTAAAATTTCAAGAAACTTCGGGTTTGGAAAAAAGTCGAATTTTGGGTCTTCGGTGAACGAAGTGTCTTTTTTTGATAAAATGGCGCGAGCACAGGGGGCTACATGGGGAAAAGCATCTGGGGGGAAAAGGGGATAGCCGCATGACATGTTAGAGATAACCCAAACAAACCGGCGGATTCCGTGACGAACCGCACTAAAAAAAGGGGGCCACCCAGCT
>JAODAL010072289.1:0-15173 GCA_025379985.1 Phyllomedusa bahiana
ACACCCCCCAATAAAATAAAAACCCCGGCGCTGGATTTGAAAAAAGCCTAGGGGGCTGGCTACCAACTTATCCCACACAGCTGAATTCCAAGGAATAGGATCCGGGTGACATTGCCTTTTGAAGGCCTCTTCATGGCATTGCCCACCTGGTCTCCAGGCCAATCCCTAACTACTGTATCATTACCTCCCAGACTAAAGCAGGACTCATCATTAAACAGGATGGACCTCCATTCCAACCTCCATTGTCGTCTTGACGTGCACCATGATAGAATTGGTTGGCATGAGGTCAATGTAACACCTGTAGCTGTACAAATGGTTTGTGTGGACGCTGTTTGCCGCCTTAGACTTGACATCCAATCTCACTTGCAGTACAGAATGGATCACTACACGCCATTCTTCCAATCATATGATCCGTCGATGCAGAGGTTCACCTCCGCGAACCTCTCACTGGCACTTCAGATGGCTGTTGTTCACCCAACCACCAAGACATGCAAGACTTAGCAGTGCTGCCATCTTGGCGTCTAGTGATAAACCAAGGTTTTTTAGTTCAAGGCTTCTGTCCCTCGTAGGTACAAGTGGTGATAACTGGCACGTCGCTGGGCATGAGGAATTTTTTTGTGGTTTCCCAGCATATTTTATGGTAATATGAATAACACCATTAGAAAGTACATCCTGTCCCGCAAAAATAAAAGCCCTCATGTGTCTAGATAGGTGGAAAAATAAAAAGTTATGGCTCTTGAAAAAAGGGAGGAAAAAATGAACGTGAACTTGATCCAATTTATGAGATTTTGTGTGGCTAAAAAACTTTGCTTTGTCTGGCTGTTATGCCCCCCACATGCCACAGATTGGAGGTAGGTGCTTAAAAATTTCATCTGTTTTAGATCTTAGTGACACCTGCTACCTCCCCAGGTTGTCCTATTTGTGTTTTCAATCTTAATGTTGAAAAATGTAATTCTACCTTTACCGCAAATATGTATTTCAGTCTGTTCCTCTCATTGTGCTCTATAACAATCTGCCCATAGACTGGACTGTGTTTTAAACGTGACAGTTTCCCTTTAAGAAATTACTCAGCACAGAATATTGTACTAATTAAAGGGGTTGTCTCACTACATTGATTCATCTCACCTCAGTCCTGTTTTCTTGGTTTCACTTTAAATTCAGATGCGTGTTTACTGGCTTCCACTAGGCTGAAGTAGAAGCCAGGTCTGTAGCTATAGCAACCAGTGCTGGCAGCCTATCAGGATAGATCAAACAGGTCTGTAGCTATAGCGACCTGAGGAGCTGATGCAGCCCATACAAGAGGGGATGTCTAGGGTAGGTAGGCATTTTTAAGGACATATATTGCAAAGTGACTTGATTTTGTAACATAAAAAGCAATCCTTGTAGTGAGACAACCTAAGATTTAAAAAAAAAAAAACATGGACATTCCCTTTAATTCACTGGTCTCAGCAGCCACTGCAAGTAGTGATCACTGTGGTCAAATGACTTCACTACTGGGGGACTAGCGGTGGACACCGGAGCTCCAAAAGTGCTGGATCAGTGGTGGCAGAAGAGGTTTAAGTTTAATTTTGGTTTTGTGAGCCCAGTGAGCCCTTTGTGGGCTTGACACTATTATTTCAGCCAGATATGTCACTTCTCTTTCTTCACAGTCTTGGTGACCCATACAATAATGATTGCAGATGAAAGTACTCACTGTTTGAAAACCACTTAATCTGTGCCTCCTCCATAAGCGTGAAAGCTTTGTGACCATTTAGAGACAGATTTTAGTTTTGCAAAAAATATACCATTTTTATGTATTTTACATGTGATTATATTTTTAGGGTATAAGTTGCTCTTCATGTCAACTATGACTGAACCTCTTAGAGGCGACAGTGATGTAATCTTCTGTTTAAATTACAGGACACCAACTTCAGCTGCGAAAACAGGACAATAACCAGCAACAGGAACATGAAGACAAAGTGCTCATATAAACACCTGCAACTCCGAAAATCACCAGAATAAAACAGCTAAAAGGCAGTATCCAGAATTACACATCCATCATCCCACTGAAAAACACTGAAAGGAACATTTTAGGGGTTTTTTTCCCCACATTTTATTAGCTTTAACCCCTTCCTGATGGACGGTCTAATAATATGGCTCTTAAGGTGACATTTCTCAATACACAAACGCTGGTTTTTTTGGTCTATTTTGCACCAAAAAACCTTTTTGACACAAAATTCTCGATGTAAATGAAATGTCGTACACCAAAACTAGGCGAATTATACGCCGGCACGACACATTGAAATGCACCTAGAAATGTGCATTACATATAGTAGCAATGATACGCTGTGCACCTGCATAACGCAATGGGCCCATTGAGGCGCATAGCATATCATTACAAGTGTGTATGTGTGAGGCGCATTTCATATACTTGTAATGATAAGTTATGCACCACAGTGCGCGATGTGCCTCGATAGGGGCATTACATACTCTACCAATGATACGCTATGTGCCACGATTTGCACTAACCCCTGGTTAGAGTAGGGTAATGCATCTACGACGCACATCGCGCATGGAGGCGCAAGCTTATCATTACAAGTATATGAAATGCACCTAACACATATACATTTTTATGAACGCAAATGTGCCTCTGTGCACAATGTGCCTCCGTAGGCGCATAACATACACTTCCAATGATAAGCTGTGTGCTGTGATTTGCACAATGCACCTTTTTAGGCGCATTATGTTTACTATGCAAGGTATACTAGACGCCAGATTTTTGAGAGGATCGTATTTTCAGGCGCACTTTACACTGTTTTAATGCGCCTAAGAACTGCTGTGACATGTCGCCTTTAGTGTTTTTCCTCCTCGCCTTCTGAAAGCCATAACTTTTTTATTTTTCTACCTACACAGACGTATGGGGGCTTTTATTTTGTGGGACAAGATGTAATTTCAAATGGTGTCATTCAACATACCATATAATATATTGGGAAATGGCAAAAAAAAATCCTAAGTGGGGCAAAATGGGGTAAAACTTTATTTGCACCGGGTTTTGTGGGGATTTTTGCATGTCATTTCTTGGATCTCTCATGTGGACGCCGCTGCGTGTCTGTCATTGCTGGCAGTGATAAACTCACTGCTAATTGTTAGATGCGTCTCTGGGTCTGTTCTGAGGGACCCAGAGACGCATCAGAATAGCGAATGTTCATACGGAGGCAAGACGCCAAAGTGAAACCCAAGTCGTGTTTTTCAACTCCATCCTCGGGCCCCCAACAGGCCAATTTTTCAGGATTTCCTCAGTTTTGGGACAGGTGATAGGGAAAAAATTTTCCCGTGCAAAAATGTTGGAGATCCCCGACACAGTGTTTTTTTGAATTATTGTCCCGTGCATTCTGTGGGAGATCCTGAAAACATACCGTTTTGGGGGTCTTCAGGACGGATTTTTGGGGGAAAACACCTTTAAAACCCCCTTTAAAAGGGCCCCCGGAAAGTATGACATACTTGCCAAGTTTTTCCCGCTTTTGGCGGGGGGGTTTTCCCCCCCCTATTTGGGGCCCTGCCCCCCGGGAGAGTTGGGCAAAAAACCTTCCCCCGCCAGCAGGCCCCGGGGTTCTTTTTAAAATTTAACCCCCGGGGCCAAAAGTACGTTAGTGCGCTACTCTTTGCGCCGCCGGGGCCCCCTTCTAAAAGGCCCGGGGGAAGCGGCCGCAGCTCCGCTCACCCCCCCGAAGTCCCCGCTGTGCAGGGGGGAGGCAGGAAGATCGTTTCCCTCCTCCCTCCTCCCCCTGTAAAGAAAAGCGCCGGTTGCGCGCTGTACATAAAAAGAAACAGCATCGCAGGGGTTTTGGGCGCGCGGCTGCACTCACTCCCCCCTGCCCACGCTGAGAATACTCAGGTCGTCAAACCTCGGGGGGTGCTGCAGGGGGCCGGTTTAGGTAAGGGGAATTTATTATTTTAAAATTTTTTAAGTTTTTAAAAGGGGGGCCCCGACTTTCTAAAGGGGGCACTACCTGACTTCAAAAAGGGGCAAAATACCCACCGGCAAATAAAGGGGGGAACTACCTTTCCTGGGTTCAAAAGGGGGGAACCCCCCTGGCTCTAAAGGGGGGGACTACCCCGGGTACTAAAGGGGGGACAACCTGGCTTTCCCAAAAGGGGGGAACTACCTTAAAATGGCTACAAAGGGGCAACTACCCAAACCCGGGTAAAAAAGGGGGCAACTACCACCTGCACTAAAAGGGGGGAACTAACCCCACCTGGGTTTTAAAGGGGCAACAACCCCACCGGCTTTTAAAGGGGCACTTTCCCGGCTACAAAAAGGGGGGGAAACCCGGCTTCCAAAGGGGGAACAAACCCACCTGGTTTTTAAAAGGGGGGGGAACCCACCAAACCCCTACTAAAGGGGGCAAATAAACCCACCTTTCTTCTAAAGGGGGGGACTACCTGGCTCCTTTAAAGGGGGGCTAAAACCCGGGTTCTAAAGGGGGCAAAACCCCCCCCCCTACCTGGCTACTAAGGGGGGGGAACAACCATGCTAAGAAGGGGGCAACTACCTACCTGGCCCACTTTAAAGGGGGGAACAAACCCACATGGGTTTTTAAAGGGGGGAACTACCTACCTGGCTTCTAAAGGGGGGGCCCCACCCGGCTACTAAAGGGGCACTTCCCCCCCGCCCCTTCCCAAAGGGGGGAATACCTACCTGGCCCTTTTAAAGGGGGGAAAAATACCTACCTGGGTACTAAAAGGGGGGGAACTACCCCGGCCCTTTTAAAGGGGGCAATACCCACTTGGGAAATAAAGGGGGGAACTACCCGGTTTTTAAAAAGGGGGCCTACCTGGGGTTCTAAAGGGGGCAAATACCTAACCCCGGGTTCTAAAAGGGGGGACTACCTGGCTAAAAAAGGGGGGACTACCTTGGGTACAAAAAAGGGGGGGACTAAAATGGCTTCTAAAAGGGGCAACTACCTACCTGGGTACTAAAGGGGGGACTACCTGGCTTCCAAAGGGGGAACTCCCCCCCTGGTTTTTAAAGGGGGGGAACTTCCTACCTGGCTACTAAAGGGGGGAACTACCCGGCTTCCAAAGGGGGGAACACCTACCTGGATTCTAAAGGGGGGAACTACCTACCTGGCTTTTTAAAGGGGGCAACTAAATTTCCCGGGTACTAAAAGGGGGAACTACCTGGCTTTTAAAGGGGGGAACTACCTGGGTACTAAAGGGGAAAAAACCAAACCCGGCTTCTAAAAAAGGGGCAAAACCTACCTGGCTACCCAAAAGGGGGCGAACTAAACCCACCCCGGGTTTAAAGGGGGCAACTTCCCTACCTGGCTTTTAAAAAAGGGGGGCCCCTTTCCTGGCTTTTTAAAAGGGGGCCCCAAACCCGGCTTCAAAAAGGGGGCCAAATACCTGGGTTCTAAAGGGGCAACTACCCACAAATAAGGGGGCAACTACCAACTACAAAGGGGGCAACTACCTGACTACTAAAGGGGGCAACCCACCTGGCCCCTAAAGGGGGCAAATACCTACCTGGCTACTAAAGAGGGAACTACCTACCTGGGTTCTAAAGGGGCCCAAATACCTAAACCCTGGCTTCTAAAGTGGGGACTACCTGGGTTCCAAAGGGGGCAACAACCCCACCTGGCTTCTAAAAATTGGGGAACTCCTACTGGGTACTAAAGGGGGGGGGAACTACCCGGCTTCTAAAGGGGCAACTCCCCGGCTTCTAAAGGGGGCAACTACCTACCTGGCTTCTAAAGGGGGAAAAACCCCCTGGCTACAAAGGGGCCAATACCGGGGTTCTAAAGGGGGCCAAATACCTGGCTTTTAAAGGGGCAACTACCCCGGCTTTTTTAAAAAGGGGGCAACTACCAAACCCGCTACAAAGGGGCCCAAATACCTTTCCCTTTTTTAAAGGGGGGAACCCACCTGCTACTAAAGGGGGGAACCAAACCCGGGTTCTAAAAGGGGGCAACACCTACCTTGGGTTCTAAATGGGACAAACCCACCTAACCGGGGTACTAAAAGGGGGGAACTACCGGCCCCTTTTAAAGGGGGGCCCCTACCTGGCTTCTAAAGGGGCCCCTACCTGACTACAAAGGGGGCAACATCTGCTTCTAAAAGGGGGGAACAAAACCCGGGGTTTTAAAAAGGGGAACAAACCAAACCGGCTTTTAAAGGGGGGACTAACTGGGTACTAAGGGGGGGACAAAATGGGTTCCCCGGGGGGAAAATACCCAAACCCGGCCCTTTTAAAGGGGGGAACTACCCCACCCGGCTACTAAAGGGGGGAACAAACCCGGGTTCTAAAGGGGGAATACCTACCTGGCTTCTAAAGGGGGCAACTACCCCCCCTGGCTTCTAAAGGGCCCCCTACCTTTCCTGGGTCCCAAAGGGTCAACTAAACCTTGGGTTCTAAGGGGCAAAATACCTACCTGGCTTCTAAAAGGGGGGAAGACCTGGCTTTTTTTTTGGGGGGAAATCCTCCCGGGGTTCTAATGGGGCAACTACCTACCTTGGGGTACTAAAGGGGGGAAATACCTCCTGGCTACTAAAGGGGCAAACCCACCCCGGCTTCTAAAGGGGGGGAACTACCTGGCTACTAAAGGGGGGACAAACCGGCTTCAAAAAGGGGGGGAACCCACCTACCCCGGGATCTAAAGGGGGCAACTAACCTTTTCCTGGCAAATAAAGGGGGGCAACCCACCTGGGTTCTAAAGGGGGGCCCCTACCTGGTACAAAGGGGGGAACTACCTGGCTTCTTTAAAGGGGCCAAAAACCTAACTACAAAAAGGGGGAACTTTCCGGCTACTAAAAAAGGGGGCAACTACCTGACTATTAAAGGGGCAACTACCTGGCTACAAAAAGGGGGGAAATACCCGGCTAAATAAATGGGGCTACTACCTACCTGGCTACTAAAGGGGGGCAACTACCTACCTGGCTTCTAAAGGGGGCAACTACCTACCTGGCTTCTAAAGTTTTGGGCCCCAAAACCCGGCCTTTTCCCAAAAGGGGGAAAAATACCACCTGGCTTCTAAAGGTGGGAAAATACCCATCTGGCTACTAATGGGGGAACTACCTGGCTTCTAAAAGGGGGAACTACCTACCGCTTCTAAAAAGGGGGGGGGGGCAAATACCTCCTGGCTAAATAAAGGGGGCCCAAAAAACCTACCCGGTAAATAAAGGGGGGGAACCCAACCCCCACCTGGGGTTCTAAAGGGGCAACTACTACCCTTGGGTTCAAAAAGGGGGGACTACCCGGCTAATAAAGGGGGCACAAAACCCGGGGTTTCCCAAAAAGGGGCAAAATAAACCCACCCGGGTTCTAAAAAGGGGGGAAAATACCAAACCGGGTTTTAAAAGGGGGCAACTACCCCACCGGCTACTAAAAGGGGGGAACTACCTACCTGGCTTCTAAAGGGGGCAACTACCTCCTGGCTACTAAAAAGGGGGCAACAAAACCTGGCTTCTAAAAAGGGGGACTCCCTGGGTTTTTAAAGGGGGAACTCCCCACCTGGCTTTTAAAAAGGGGCACTACCCTGGGACTAAAGGGGGAAATACCTGGCTTCTAAAAGGGGGGAAATACCTACCTTGGGTCCCAAAAGGGGGACTACCGGCTAAATAAAGGGGGCCCAAATACCCCCACCTTCTACTAAAAGGGGGACTACCTGGCTACTAAAGGGGGGGCTTTCCTGGCTTCCAAAGGGGCCCAAATACCCACCTTTCTTTTAAAGGGGGCAACTACCTACCCCGGGTTTTAAAGGGGGCAAAATACCCCGGCTTCTAAAAAGGGGGCCCAAATACCTACCTGGCTACTAAAAGGGGGAACAAACCCGCTTCTAAAGGGGGGACAAAACCTTGGGAACAAAGGGGGCAACTACCTAAACCCGGCTTCTAAAAAGGGGGGAAAATACTGGCTACTAAAGGGGGACTTTCCTGGGTACAAAAAGGGGGGAACTACCCGGCTTCTAAAAAGGGGGGACTAACCCGGCTTCTAAAAAGGGGCAAAATACCAAACCCGGCTTTTAAAGGGGGGGACCCACCTGGCCTTTCCCAAAAAGGGCCCCCTTTCCTGGCTACTAAAGGGGGGCCCTACCTGGCTTCAATAGGGGGGCCAAAATACCTACCTTTGGGTACAAAGGGGGGGACTACCCCGGGGTACTAAAGGGGGGACACCTTTCTTCCCAAAGGGGGGAACTACCTACCGGGTTCCCAAAGGGGGCAACTGCCTACCTGGCCCCACTAAAAGGGGGAACTTTCCTCTTTTCCCAAAGGGGGGAAAATACCCCACCTGGATTCTAAAGGGGGCCCAAATACCTACCTGGCCTTTAAAAGGGGGAACTACCAAACCCGGCTACAAAGGGGGAACTACCTCTTTTTAAAGGGGGGAACACCCCGGGCCCACTAAAGGGGGGGAACTACCACCTGGGTTTTAAAAGGGGCAACTACCTACCTGGCCCACTAAAGGGAGCAACTACCTACCTGGCTTCTAAAGGGGCAACAACCCCCAACCCTGCTTCAAAGGGGCCACTTAACCCCGGGTTCTAAAGGGGGCCCCAAACCCGGGTTTTTAAAGGGGGGGAACCCACCTGGCCTTCTAAAGGGGGGAACCCACCCCCACTAAAAAAGGGGGGAACTACCTTGGGTACAAAGGGGGCAACTACCTACTAAATAAAGGGGCAACTACCGGGTACTAAAGGGGGCAACTACCTACCTGGCTACTAAGGGGGGCAACTACCTACCTGGCTTCTAAAGGGGGCAACTACCTACCTGGCTTTAAAGTGGCCACTAAACCCGGCGCCAAAGGGGCAACACCCACCTGGCCCTTTTAAAGGTGGCAACTACCTACCTGGCTAAAAAGGGGGCAACTACCGGGTTTTAAAGGGGGCCAAAAACCTGGCTTCTAAAGGGGGCAACTACCTGACAAAAAAGAAGGGAACCCCCTGGCACAAAAAAGGGGGAAATAAACCCGACTATTAAAAAGGGGGGAACCCCCCTGGCTAATAAAGGGGGCAACCAAACCGGCTAAAAGGGGGCAACTCCCCCCCTTTTCTACTAAAGGGGGCAACACCTACCTTTGCTTTTAAAAATGGGCAAATACCCTGCCCAAAGGGGCAAAAACCTACCTGGCTTCCAAAGGGGCCCCCCAAACCCACCTGGTTTTAAAGGTGGGGAACTACCTACCCGGCTACTAAAGGGGCAACTCCCCGGGTTCTAAAGGGGGGAACCCACCTACCTTGGGCCTTAAAAAGGGGGCAACCCCCCCCCTGGCTATTAAAAGGGCAACTACCTGGCTTCCCAAAAGGGGGGAACCCACCTGGCTTCTAAAGGGGCAACTTTCCCACCTGGCCCACTAAAGGGGCCCAAATACCTGGGTTTTAAAGGGGGCAACTACCTGGGTACTTTTAAAAAGGGGAAATACCTGGCTTCTAAAGGGGGCAACTACCTACCTTGGCCCTTTTAAAAGGGACAACGACCTACTTGGGAAATAAAGGGGGGAACTACCTGGCTTCTAAAAGGGGGGCCCCTACCTGGCCCTTTTACAGGGGGGAACTACCTGACTACAAAGGGGGCAACTATTCCCGGGCTTTTTAAAGGGGGGAACTCCCCGGCTTCTAAAGGGGGGAACTACCTACCTCTTTTAAAGGGGGGACAACGGGTACTAAAGGGGGGGCCCCCCCTAAAAATGGTTTCCCAAAGGGGGGAAAATACCTACCTGGCTTATAAAGGGGGCACACCAACCCTGGCCCACTAAAGGGGCAAACTACCTTTGGGTTTTAAAGGGGGCCCCTACCTACCTGGGGTTTTAAAGGGGCAACTACCTACCTGGGTACTAAAGGGGGCAACTCCCACCTACCTGGGAAATAAAGGGGGGAAAAACCTTGGGGTTTAAAAAGGGGGGGAAATACCCACCCCGGCTTCTAAGGGGGGACTAACCCGGCAACCCAAAGGGGGCACTCCCCCTTTTAAAAGGGGGAACTACCCCACCTGGCTTCTAAAGGGGCAACTACCTACCTGGCCTTTCTAAGGGGGGAACCAAACCCGGCTACAAAAGGGGGGATTACCTGGCTTCTAAAAGGGGGCAAAATACCTTTCCTTTCTTTTAAAGGGGGCAAATACCCAACCCCGGGTACTAAAGGGGGCAACTAAACCCGGCTTCCCAAAAGGGGGGCCCCTACCCCGGGTACAAAGGGGGGAACTACCTGGGTTTTTAAAGGGGGCAACTACCTACCAAAGAGGGGAACTACCTGCTACTAAAAGGGGGGGAAATACCTGACTATTAAAGGGGCAACTTTCCCCGGCTAAATTAAGGGGGGAACTACCTGGCTCCCAAAGGGGGGAAATAAACCCACCTGGTACTAAAGGGGGGGAACTACCCCACCTGGTTTTCTTAAAAAAAAGCACTACCTGGTTTTCTAAAGGGGGCACTACCAGGGTTCCCAAAGGGGGAAATACCCACCTGGGTTTTAAAGGGGGGGAAAATACCTACCTTTCCAAATAAAGGGGGCAACTAAACCCGGGTTTTAAAGGGGCAACTACCTACCCTTCTAAAGGGGGGAACTACCGCTTCTAAAGGGGGGGACTACCTGGGTTCTAAAGGGGGGAACTACCCCACCTGGCTACTAAGGGAGCAAATAAACCGGCTACTAAAGGGGGGCCCCACCCTTTCTTCCCAAAAGGGGCCAAAATAAACCCACCCCGGCTTCAAAGGGGGGAAAATCCCCACCGGCTACTAAAGGGGGCAACTACCCTGGTTTTTAAAGGGGGCAACTACCTACCGGGGTACTAAAGGGGGGAACTACCCTGGGTTCTAAAGGGGGACTACCTTTCTTTTTTAAAGGGGGAACTAAACCCACCTGGCTACTAAAAAGGGGGGACTAAACCGGCTTCTAAAGGGGGGAAATACCTACCTGCTACAAAAAAGGGGGAAATACCCCGGCTACTAAAAGGGGGGACTACCTTGGGAAATAAAGGGGGGAACACCTCCGGCTACTAAAGGGGGGGACTACCCGGCCCTTTTAAAGGGGGGGAAAATACCTGGCTTTTTAAAAAGGGGACAAATCCTACCCCGGGTACTAAGGGGGGGAACTACCCCACCGGCCCACTAAAGGGGGGGAACTACCTGGCTTTTAAAGGGGGCCACTAACCCCGGGTTCTAAAGGGGGCAACTTCCGACTACAAAGGGGGGAACTATCTTCCCCTAAAGGGGGGGAAATACCTTGGGTTCTAAAGGGCAACTACCACCTGGCTTCTAAAGGGGGCACAAAAATGGGTACTAAAAAGGGGGGAAAAAACCTACCTGGCTTCTAAAGGGGGGAAATACCTACCGGGGTACAAAGGGGGGGGGAAAATACCTGGGTTTTTAAAAAGGGGGCAACTACCTACCTGGCTTCTAAAAGGGGGGGAACCCACCAAACCTTTTACTAAAGGGGGCAAACCCACCTGGCCTTTTAAAGGGGCAACTACCTACCTTTGGGTTCTAAAGGGGGGACTACCTGGCTACTAAAGGGGGCACTACCTGGCTTCTAAAGGGGGCAACTACCCAAACCTGCTTCTAAAGGGGGGAACAAACCCACCTGGCTTTCAAAAGGGGGGAACAAACCTTTCCTGGCTACTTTAAAAGGGGAACTAAACCCGGGGGTTTTAAAGGGGGGAACAAACCCGGCTACTAAAGGGGGGAATACCTGGGTTCCAAAAGGGGGCAAAAATACCAACCCCGGGTTCTAAAGGGGACAAAATACCTACCGGCAAATAAAGGGGGCCAAATACCCGGCTTCTAAAGGGGGGCCCCTACCCTGGGGTACAAAGGGGGCAACTACCTGGCCTTTTAAAAAAGGGGGGAACTACCGGCTTCTAAAGGGGGGGAACTACCTGACTACAAAGAGGGCAACTACCGGGTAAATAAAGGGGGCAACTACCCGACTATTAAAGGGGGGCAACTACCTGGCTACCAAAGGGGGGAAACCCCACCAACACTTAAAGGGGGGAAATACCTACCTGGCTATAAAGGGGGGGAACTACCTACCTGTTTTTCTAAAGGGAGCACTACCTGGCTACTAAAAGGGGGACTACCCGGGTTCTAAAAGGGGGAAAATACCTTTCCTGGCTTTTAAAGGGGGCAACACCCCACCGGGTACTAAAGGGGGAACCCCCCCGGCCTAAAGGGGCAACTACCTACCCTGGGTACTAAAGGGGGGAACTACCTGCCTTCAAAGGGGGACTACCTGGCTTCTAAAGGGGGGCCAAAAATAAAACCCCCCCCCGGGTACTAAAAGGGGGGACTACCTGGCTACAAAGGGGGGCCTACCCCGGGCCCTTTTAAAGGGGGAACTACCTACCCCCGGCTACTAAAGGGGGACTACCTTTGGGTACTAAAGGGGGCAACTACCTACCTGGGGTACTAAAGGGGGGAAATTCCCGGCTTCTAAAGGGGCCCCCCCACCTGGCCCTTTTAAAGGGGACAACTACCTACCTGGGTACTAAAGGGGGCAACTACCTACCCGGCTTCTAAAGGGGGCAAATACCTCCCTGGGGGTTCCAAAGGGGGACAAACCCGGGAAATAAAGGGGGCACTACCTGGGTTCTAAAGGGGGCAACAACCCACCCCGGCAAACCCAAAGGGGGGGAAATACCTACCCCTGGCTACCCAAAAGGGGGGAAAAACCCCAAACCCAAAAGGGGGACTACCCTGCCATCTAAAGGGGGGAACCCCCTTCCCGGCTTTCTAAAGGGGGGACTACCTGGCTTCTAAAGGGGGGAACCCCCCTACTTGGGTTCCCAAAGGGGGGAAATACCTAAACCCGGCCCAATAAAGGGGGGGAACTACCTACCTGGCTACTAAAGGGGGGAACTACCTGGGTTCTAAAAGGGGAAAATACCCTTTCTACTAAAGGGGGGCCCCACCGGTTCTAAAGGGGGCAACTACCTACCGGCTACTAAAGGGGGGAAAAACCCCGGGTTCTAAAGGGGGCCCCCCTTTCCTGGCTTCTAAAGGGGGGAACTACCTACTACAAAGGGGGCCCAAATACCTTTGGGTTCTAAAGGGGGCGACTATCTACAAAAAAAGGGGGGAACTACCTTACACCCAAAGGGGGGGAAAATACCTTTACCCCAATTTAAAAGGGGGGGGAAAAAACCTGGGTACTAAGGGGGCCCAAATACCTGGGGAAATAAAGGGGACAACTACCTGACTACTAAAGGGGGCACTACCTCCCACAAAGGGGGCACTACCTGGCAAAAAAAAGGGGGGGCATCTACCTGGGTACGAGGGGGGATTTTACCTTGCTACAAAAGGGGGGGGGATCTACCTGCCGTAAGGGGCACTTACCTGGTTTAAAGGGGGGGTACCTTAAACCCCCGGGATAAGGGCCTTTTACCTGGCTTTCTTCCAAAGCCATTATGGGATTAGGGGGAGTGGGTGGGCTTTTGAAGGGGCGGGGGCACACCAAAAAAATGGGCCCTGCCAATGGCCCAATTTTTGGGGCCCCGGCAAACCCACGCCGCCGCACTCTTTTTTCTCCTGGGTTTTTCCATTTTCAAAAAATTGGGAACTATTAAAAGTATGATACGTCCCCGGCCGCTAAGGGGCTTTTTTCGAGGGGTCGCTCTGCAACCCCCCCCCCACAAGCCGCCGGGTGTTTTGCGGCCCCGATCGCCAAAAAACCCCCGGGAGTAACCCCGCCGGCGGGTGCCGGCGCCCACTCCTGCTTTTTAAACCCTTTAATTTCCGCGGCAAAGATGGGCCCTGCCGTCGAATGAAGACATCGAAAGGGCCGTCGCCCCCGAACGTCAGGGGGGAAAACGGCAAACGCCACAGCATAACTGCAGCGAACTGACCCCGGGGCATGGAAACGGGGGTGCCCCCCGCACTCCATGTCCCGGGTTTTTCCCACTTTCCCCCGGGCCCTAGACCGGAAAAAGGGGAAAAAAGCCATCTTGGGGACATCCCAATTTAAATTTTCTAAGCAAAGCATTTGCTTTTAAAAAACAATCGCGCCCCCCCAGTGGTCCAAACAACCAAAGGGGGACTCAAAAATTACAGTGAAAAAAAAATAAATAAAAATTTTAAAAATACAAAAAAAGAATTTAAAGTTTAAATCACCCCCCCCCTTTCCCTTTTTCCCCTTTTTCAAATAAAAAACATTAAAAAAAATAAAAAAAGTTAAAACATAATTGATAACGCCCCCGTCCGAAAACGCCATCTATAAAAATAAACATCATTTAACCCCTAACCCCTGAAAAACCCTGAAGAAAAAAAATTCCAAAATGCCCTTTTTTTTGGGGATTTTTTTAAAGTCACGCCAAAAAAATTTAATAAAAGTGATCAATAAAAATTCCAACATTCCAAAAATGCAAGCGATAAAAAAATACACTTTTAAACCCCCAAAAAAAGCCCCTCCCCGTGATTTACGTAGGGGTTAGTACAAAAAAGTTATGGTCGCCCGGGGGAAAAATTTTAAAAAAAAAAAATGTTTGGAATTTTTTTACGGGATCCAAAACATAACCCGGGGAAACCCCACCCAAATTTTGTATTGCCGGATCATAAAAACCTGTAGAATACAGATAACACATTATATTTACCGGAATTTGGAAACCGGAAAACAAATCACCTGGGAAAAATGGCAAAAATAAATTTTTTTTTTTTTACAAATTTTTGGTTTTCCCCTTGGAATTTTTTTGCCCCTTTCCCCCCCTTTTAATTCAAAAGTACCCGTAAAAAACACAATTAGAAAGTACAAACCTTTTCCCGCAAAAAAAAAAGCCCCCAAAGTGTCTAGTAGGTTTGGGAAAAAAAAAAAAGTTATGGCTTTTGCGAAGGCGAGGAGGGAAAAAAAAAACGTGTCAACAACAAAAAAAGCCGGGTCCCCTTTAAGGGGGTTAAAAGGGGGGAAAATAACAAGATTAAAATAACTCTTACAAATTCCCAAAAGTTTTTTAAAGAATAGGGCCCCTAGGACTCCCCACACAACATCCGCACGGGGTTTTAAAGCCTACATGATGACCTCAACGTTAAAATGGCGCAATACACCGAGGAACCCTTTTTAAACACATCTTTTTTTTTCCTCATAATTGTCCTCAAAGCAGGGGGAAACGGCCGCCAGCGACTTTCCCCATTAGGAAAGGAAAAATTTTTCCCCCTTTTAAACCCAAAAAATCCGTGTCGGAGGGATTAGGGATTTCTGCAGATAAAACTTCTC
>JAODAL010072290.1:0-15173 GCA_025379985.1 Phyllomedusa bahiana
CGGGGTGGGGCACGCAAGGGCAGAGGCACCTTTGGCGGATCCATGGCCGGATCTTACCGTCACGTACCCGGACGTAGAAGTAGATCCACTGGACCACCGCAAGCGATGGTGTAAGCCACGCCAGGGAACGGAATCTAAGTAGGTCCCGGTTTTCACCAGAGCCCGCCGCAAAGCGGGATGGACTTGCTGCGGCGGGAGTCTACCAGGTCGTACCCCTGACGTGACTCGCTTGCGGTGGCAGCCGAGGTATAGCGTGGTGCAGAATCGTCAGGCAGGCTCGTAGTCGTGGACAGGCACAAGGTCAGGGCAGGCGGCACAGGTTCGTGGTCGTGGACAGGCACTAGGTCAGGGCAGGCGGCAAGATGCGTGGTCGAGGAATGGAAGCTAATGGTACGGTACACGGTAAGTCAGGACAAGGCTTGTAATGCTTTCTCAATAGGCAGAAATGGCACTAAAGATCCGGCAACGGCCCCAGGAAGGGGCAGGCTTAAATAAGGGCAGTGACCGGCAATAGCCAATTACCGGTACACTGGCCCTTTAAATATCGCAGTGCTGGCGCGCGCGCGCCGTAGATGGCGGGGCCGCGCGCGCCGGGCCGCTGCGGCCCCAACAGGAGCGCGGCCGGGTAGGTAGAGAGGAGCCGGGCCGGCCGGGTGAGTGCGCCCACCGCCCGTCATGCGGGCGGCGGTGCCGCTCGTGCGGCGACCACGGGTGTGCCCGCGACCCGGGACGGGGGTCGCGGGCCCACCCGTGACAGTAACTATGTAAATATGTAGACACCAGTGTACACAGACTCTGCAGACTGTATATTACCACCATACAGTGTCCATATAGTGGTAGACACCAGCATACACAGGCTCTGCAGACTGTATATTACCTCCATACAGTGACCATATAGTGGTAGACACCAGTGTACACAGGCTCTGCAGACTGTATATTACCTCCATACAGTGACCATATAGTGGTAGACACCAGTGTACACAGGCTCTGCAGACTGTATATTACCTCCATACAGTGTCCATATAGTGGTAGATGGTAGTATACACAGGCTCTGCAGACTGTATATTACCACCCTACAATCTCCATATAGTGGTAGACACCAGTGTACACAGGCTCTGCAGACTGTATATTACATCCATACATTAACCATATAGTGGTAGACACCAGTGTACACAGGTTCTGCTGACATATAAGTAAAGTTACATCTAGGCACTTACAGGAGACGTCCCTGAAGAGTTGTTCTCTTTCTCTTCTCCTCCATCTGGCCCAGACCACCCCGGCCACGACTCTTCACTGTAGATGCTACAAAACAAACATTTTAGACTTCTCACTGTATCAAAACTTCTCTAACAATTCCTATCCCTATACAAACTCCCCATCTACAGTGCACCAAATGATAATAATTACCCTCTTGTGCCCCAAACAGCTATGAGGCTATATGTGCACCAAATTTTAGTCTTGTTTTGTATACCAATATAGGAAGTAGTTAAATTCTTTCAAACAGTATGTAGGTACAATTTGGTAGGTTTATAGCGTCTATTAGGTAGGTAGAGTTATAGGTCCCCCAATAGGTAGGTATCTCAGTCCCCTATTAAGTAGATAGGTAGCTACATAGGCCTCCCAACAAGTAGAAATATAGGTCCCTTTTATGTAGTTATATAGGCCCCTGTAGATAGTTATTTGAACCCTGTAGCCAGGTAAATGCCCTCTGTAGCCAGATAGCTGCCCCCTCTAGCCAGGTTGTTTCCCCCTCTAGCTAGTTAGTAGCCGACTATAGCCAGGCAGTAGCCCCTTATAACCAGGTAGCTGTCCCCTCTAGCCAGCTTGTTGCCCCCTTTAGCCAGGTAGTAGCCCCCTATAACCAGGTAGTAGCCACTTATAACCAGGTTGTTGCCCCCACTAGCCAGGTTGTTGCCCCCACTAGCCAGGTAGATTCCGCCGATTGCCAGGTAGAGGCCCCCTCTTGCCAGATTGTTGCCCCCTTTAGCCAGGTAGTGACCCCTATAGCCAGGTAGATGCCCCCTGTAGCAAGGAAGTGCCCCTCATAGCCAGGTAGTGCCCCCCGATAGCTAAGAAACATGAAATAATAAAAGCTACTTATCTCACCAGGTTCCCTGCAGTGCGTACAGGTCCTGGAGCTGGTGAACACCGGCACACAGCTCCGGAGGTCTCCTGGGTCCTGCCGACCGAGGAGATCCAGCGTCACAGGGGGTGTGAGTACAGCAGTGGGTCACACCCCCTGCGACACAGATCTGTATGTACAGCGCTCACCAAGAGCTGTACATACACGGGAGAAGGCAGGAGAGGAAAGATCCGTCCTGCCTCCTCCCTGTATGAGTAGTGTGCCGCCTGACTCTACGCAGCCGTTGTAAAGCAACCCTACAGAGTGAGATAGTAAGCGCCTTGCGGGCAGCCATGGCGCCCCCTTGGGTGGCCATAGGAACGCCCCTCTGGTGGCGCCGGAGCAGCGTCCTGACGCTATTCCGGTGCCGCGTTCATTTCAAGAACCCATGCTGCACGGTTCGCTCACCCTTCCAGGGGGGCGGGAGGTGACTCCCATTTACAGGAACCTCCTGCCCAAATTGGGAAGGTTGGCATGTATGGATTAACCTCTTATTTCAGTGGCTTCATATAACCCGCCAGGATTCAGAGTGTTCAAGCAAAAAATCCAAATCCTGCTTCTGGGGTGATAGGTGGAGGAGGGAGGCTATGGGGTGATATGTGGAGGTAAGGTGGATATGGGGTGGTAGGTGGAGGTTGGGGGCTATGGGGTGATAGGTGGAGATGGGTGTTATGGGGTGATAGGTGGAGGTAAGGAGGATATGGGGTGGTAGGTGGAGGTTGGGGGCTATGAGGTGATAGGTGGAGCTGGGTGGTATGGGGTGCTAAGTGGAGGTGGTGGTAGGTGGTTTATTTGGTGATTGGTGGGAGTTGTATTTGGTGTTTGTACTAGGCCATTTAACACAATGGTAGGTGCAGTGGTTGTAAGAGGGGGTAAAAGCCAGAGCTTACCAGCACAATCTTCTGGGGGAAAACTGAAACCAACCCCCTGGAGATCGGACTGTGACCTGTACTCCCAGGATCATCTTGTTCAACCTGCACCCCAAGAAGATTAGGGGCACCCATAACATTCAGGGGGTGAGGGGATGGAGTATAGTACAGACATGTTTTTGTAGTGTTTATATTTTTCTACAGGTTTCCTCCTTTGGACTAAGCTAGATTCATTAGACTATGTCGGATCAGCATTGGATCCATTTCTGTAATAAAATGGTCAATGAGGGCTGGTGTCAGAGAGTGTTTACTTAAATAAAGTGTTTTTTTTAAGTTGTTTCTGCGTTTTTTTTAAATTATTTCATTCCAGTGTTAGTAATGGAGGATCTGATAAGACGCCTCTCGATTACTATCACTGGGGCTTGGTGTCAGCCAGCGGTGGTTTTTGTCACCCTAAGGCTGACACCAACACGCTCTCACTATTACCCCAGTACCCAACACACCAGGGGTACTAGGAAGAGCAAGGTCACCATGAGAAAGGGACCCTATAATGTGTTGGTCCGCATCTGAGGTGGCTGTGCACTGAATGCGAGGAGCAGGGGTTAGAGGTAAAGTCATTTCTCTGCTGCTGAGAAAAGGTATCGGCTCACAGGTCGGCACCTGCCATGTGTGTAGATGAATCAGCTTTTGAGCCTGCTCCATATCTGCGCCCCCTACTGACAGGCAGAAGTACGTGCCCTAGGCAATCTCCCACATCTTCCTACCTGTGGTCCCGCCCTGGGCAGTTGTATCTGCCTCTGGGGATAAGGTTGTCTAGGGGGTTAGCTCATCTGTGGGGATAGGGAGGAGGTCTACATGGCTGACGCGGCTCATAGGCAAGTTCATATTTGTTTTGAAGGCCTGTTAGGGGCGTATTTGAAGCTGGAGGTCAAGGAGAAGATTTGGAAAAGTGAATACATTGAAATCTTTTCATCAGTTTAAGTTGGAAGAGTCTAAGAAAAAGGAGTATGAGGAGAAGAGGCATTATCGTCTGATTCCTCGTACCTTTGCCAATTGGTTGCAGGCATTTGCCATAATGGTTAGTGTGGTGGGAGAAAAAGCGCTGGAACATTGTTCCCCATAGTTTTGCTGTATGGACAGTATGGGCGAGGCATTTCGGGTGTATTGGGAGTGGTGTAGCTTCGTTTCGGCAGCATAAAATGGATAGGCTTTCGCTGTGGTAAGACCACAAGGATATTAACTTGTGGATGAGACTTATGGCCTCCATCATCTGTCCCAGCCAGAGAGCGCCTCCATCAACTGTCCCAGCCAGAGAGCGCCTCCATCAACTGTGCCAGCCAGAGAGCACCTCCATCAACTGTGCCAGCCAGAGAGCGCCTCCAACAACCGTCCCAGCCAGAGCGCGCCTCCAGCACCTGACCCAGCCCGAGACGGCCGCATCACCTGTCCCAGCCAGAGACTGCCTCATCACCTGTCCCAGCCAGAGACTGCCTCCATCACCTGTCCCAGCCAGAGACTGCCTCCATCACCTGTCCCAGCCAGAGACTGCTCCCATCACCGTGCCCAGCCTGAGACATGCTCCCATCACCTGTCCCAGCCAGAGACTGCCCCATCACCTGTCCCAGCCAGAGACTGCCCCATCACCTGTCCCAGCCAGAGACTGCCCCCATCACCTGTCCCAGCCAGAGACTGCCTCCATCACCTGTCCCAGCCAGAGACTGCCTCCATCACCTGTCCCAGCCAGAGAGCGCCTCCATCAACTGTCCCAGCCAGAGAGCGCCTCCATCAACTGCCCCAGCCAGGGAGTGCCTCCATCAACTGTCCCAGCCGTGAGCGCCTCCATCAACTTTCCCAGCCAGAACGCGCCTCCATCAACCGTCCCAGCCAGAGAGTGCCTCCATCAACTGTCCCAGCCAGAGAGCGCCTCCATCAACTGTCCCAGCCAGAGAGCGCCTCCATCAACTGTCCCAGCCAGAGAGCGCCTCCATCACCTGTCCCAGCCAGACATCTAACTGTCCAACTGTGATCTAACACTATGCTCTTCTTTTCCCTCATCATCGCTATCTCCACTCTCCTCACACTTACTGCTTATCCCCAAACTCCCTCGCTGGACAATGAACTCTACATCTCCCCCTGCATTCTACCCTCACACCTGTCTGCCGCCACCAACCTCTTCCTCACTGTTAATGCCCTCCGCACCAAACAAACCCTGCCAAACTACAGTCTATCCTACTGCCACCTACTCACCCTCTCACTGCTCCTTCTGGCTTCCGGGGACATATCCCCCAACCCAGGGCCCCCCCAGCACATTCCCACCATAGTCTCTGCCTCCTCGAACAGACTCACCACTACTAATTCCGCTAATCCCTTCAACCAGATACACATCCCTCTGACCCGTGCTCCCCCCAAACCTCTCCTTGGAGCTCTCTGGAATGCGCGGTCTGTATGTAATAAACTCACATCCATCCATGACTTGTTCATCTCACGCAACCTACTCTTCCTTGGTCTAACTGAAACCCTGGCTGACCCCCTCTGACACAGTCTCCCCTGCCGCACTCTCTTTTAGCGGCCTCCAACTTACCCACACTCCTCGCCCTGGTCGGCCTCCTCCTGTCTGACACCTGCTCCTTTGTCCCCGCTCCACCTCTGCCTTCCCTCACACTCTTCTCCTTTGAAGTGCACTCTGTCCGCATCTACGCCCCCTCCGACCTCCAAGTGGCTGTTGTCTACCGACCGCCAGGCCCTGCCACTGCCTTTCTTGACCACTTTGCTTCCTGGCTTCTCCACTTTCTTTCCACCGACATCCCCACTATCATCATGGGAGACTTCAACATCCCAATCGACACCCCCCCACTCTGCTTCCAACAAACTCCTTTCACTCTGCTCCTCCTTCAACCTCTCCCAATGGACCTCAGGAGCCACTCACAAAGATGGACACACACTGGACCTCATCTTCACCCGCCTCTGCCCCCTATCTGACATCTCTAACTCTCCACACCCTATATCTGACCACAACCTGCTTACCTTCACCAATATCGTCCTCCCACCTGCTCCTCCTGTCTCATATCCAGTACGACCCCGCAGGAATCTACACACCCTCAACCCTCCCACTCTCTCTGACTTCTCTTACACCTCTTTCCACTATCACTATCCTCATTCAATGACCCAGACGCAGCCACACACTTTCTATCAGAACCATCCAATCATCACCGCCCTTGACTCAGTCGCTCCTCTCACACACAACAACCCGCAAAATCAACAGACAACCCTGGCACACAGACTCTACCAAACAGCTGATCGAGCTTCCAGAATTGCTGAACGCCGCTGGAAGAAAACTCACTCCATTGATGACTTTGCCTTATACAAACACTCACTGCAGACATTTAAGTCCGCACTCGCCTCAGCCAAACAGAACTATTTCACCACTCTCATATCCTCCCTGTCCCACAACCCCAGACAATTATTCAAAACCTTCAACTCTCTTCTCCGTCCACCAACACCTCCTCCCCATCCCTCTTCTCAGCAGATGACTTTGCCATTCACTTCCTCCAGAAGATCAACCTCATCAGAGAAAGCTTCAGCCCGCAGTCCCCACCACCACCCTCCCATTACCCTCGCAACCTGCTCTTCCCCCTTAACTTGCTTCCCCACGGTCACTCATGACAAGCTCTCCTCCTTACTGTCCAAATCCAACCTCACTACCTGTAGTCTTGACCCACTGCCATCCCACCTCATCCCAGACCTCAGTGCTTTCTATCATCCCAGCACTCACCCATCTCTTCAAACCTATCAATAACCTCTGGCACCTTCCCTTCTGCCTTTAAACATGCTACTCATCACTCCAATCCTAAAAAAAACAACCCTTGACCCTTCTTCTCTGTCCAACTACTGCCCCCTCTCACTGCTCCCCCTTTTTCTTCCAAACTCCTCGAGCAGCACGTCTAATCTTCAGCTGTCCTCCCCACCTCTCCTCCAACTCTCTTCTTGACCCACTACAATCTGGTTTTCGACTCCCACCACTCTACCGAAACTCGCCTAACCAAAGTCACTAATGATCTAGTAACTGCTAAAGCCTCATGCCACTACTCTGTGCTCCTCCTCTTGGACCTGTCCTCTGCCTTTGACACTGTCGACCATTCCCTCCTGCTACAAATCCTCTCCCCCTCGGCATCACGGACTTGGCTTCCTTTCCTGGATCCTCCTCGTACCTCACTGATCGGACTTTCAGCGTCTCTCATTCTTGCTCCACCTCCTCCCCCGGCCACTCTCTGTTGGTGTCCCCCAAGGGTCATCCTGGGTCCACTACTCTTCTCTATCTACACCCTTGGCCTCGGTCAGTCCATAGCTCACATGGCTTTCATTACCACCTGTATGCTGGATGATACCCAACTCTACATCTCTGCCCAGATGTCACGTCTCTACTCTCCCGGATCCCGACTGTCTGTCCTCCATTTCCTCCTTCTGCTCATCACGTCTCCTATGACTAAATGTGGAGAAAAACAGAACTCCATCATCTTTCCACCATCCAATTCTACCCCTGCCCTGATCTCTCTATTACAGTCAACGGCTCACACTTTCACCGGTCCCACAAGTCCGCTGTCTTGGGGTAATCCTAGACTCTGCTTTATCTTTCAAACCAACACATCCAAACCCTCACCTCGCCTGGCCGCCTCCACCTGAAAAACATCCTCTCGCATCCGCTCATTCTCGGCTATGACACTACAAAAATGCTGGTCCATGCCCTTGTCATCTCCCGCCTAGACTACTGCAACATCCTTCTCAGTGGCCTCCCAGCTAGCACCCTCGCTCCCCTCCCTCCAATCCATCCTTAACTCTGCTGCCCGTCTTATCCACCTCTACTCCTCGCTACTCCTCTGCCTCTCCCCTCTGCCAATCCCTTCACTGGCTTCCCATTGCCCAGCGAATTCATTTCAAGCTACTAACCATGACCTACAAGGCTCTCCACGACCTCTCCCCTCCATATACATCTCTGCCCTAATTTCCAATATCTCCCCCCACGCACTCTCCGCTCCTCACAGGACCTTCTCCCTCTGCTCTCCCCCTTATCAGCAACCTCACACAACCGTCTCCAAGACTTCTCCCGTGCTTTCACCCACACTCTGGAACTCACTGCCCCAACACATCAGACTCTCCTCCACTTTCACCAGCTTCAAAAGCAACCTGAAAACCCATTTCTCAGGCTTGCCTATAACCTTCACTAAACTTGTCACTAACTTCCTCCACAGACATGGTCTGCCCCCTCACCTACCTGTCTCTTTCCCCCCTCCTTGTAGATTGTAAGCCCTCGCGGTAGGGTCCTCTCTCCCTCTGTCGTGCCAATTGTCATTATCCCTTATCACTGTACTCGTTTGACTTATGTAATGTATGTAACCCCCTCAAATGTACAGCGCCCTGGAATCAATGGCGCTTTAAAATAAATAATAATAATAATAATAATAATAATAATAATGGCCGCTTCTTGGGTAGTTGGTGGAGGGGGTCGGCCCTTTCCAGGTGTAGCTCGGGATTCTTCGTCTAGGGAATCCTCGGCCTGTGGTAGGAGAGGATGCTGCTGGCAGTTTAGCGAAGGTTATTGTCATTTTGCTGTGGTCTGTAAGTTTAAACACAAATGTTCAGGCTGTGGGAGAGCACATGTCTTGTCTTGCTGTTTCAGGAAAGGAAAGGGTCAGGGCAGTGAGTTTGCAGCAAAGAGTGCTGATGCCAGTGAGGACAACAGAGGTGTTCATTTATCTCGCACTGTACCCCAGTAAGGGAGTGGCTGAGCAACTCATTTCCACCCAGCCAGCCAGTATCACTCTGCTTTACACTGATGAGGGGTAAAACCCCGAAACAGCTGTCTGTAGATGAGTAATACTGGCTTGGCTAATATCTCTTTTGCTTCTTAAAGATTCAGTGAGTCAGAAGCAAGTTGAGGATTTATTACATCCAATAGAGGGCGCTTGAGCTTCTCCTTTCCCATAATGCCTTGTGATATGCAGATGCTTAGTAGAGGACAAAAAGGTAATCTCAAAACTCTACACACCTATATGGTGCTCTCCCCAAGGATAGAAAATTCCCCTTTTTGAAGCATTTAGTAAGTTTTTGGAATGGGTGGTTCTATGGGAAGGGAGGATGGGTGTCAGTAGCAGCGCATTTTTTAGAGGATTTTTTAATTTGTAGGGCTGCTGGGATGTGGGTTTGGCGGTCTGTTGCACACTATGGAGCAGGGGGCAGAGTGTTTGGGCGTTCCTCAGCAGCTATAAGGGTCTAGGTAGGGGTTTTTGGGGATTGGGATAGATTCATTGGCCATGGGGGTGCTGCTTGCCCAAGGATAAGGTGGAGGATTTGCACATTTTGGGTCAGCAGTTTTTTAAAAAAGGGCTATTGCGTCTGGTACAGTCCCCTTTTGGGGAAACTTAATTTTGCTTGTTGGATTTTGCTGATTGGGGTTTTTGTAAGCATTTAGCCTTGGCAATGGGTTTGGGGTTTGATTCCGCATCATTTTGTCCGGTTGTCAGCAGGGATACGGGAGATTTGAGGGGTCCTTCACAGCCCAAATTAATGGGGGGTCTGTATGAATGAAGGCGACAGTGTCGAACGTGGGTTGAGAACTTTACAAATGTTTCTTCTGAATCGCACGGTTTTGGCATTTATATTTCCTTTGGGGAGTGGGTGTGGGGCAGTGGCCTGCTCTTGGCATGAGGTGGGTCTGGTTTCCAATTGGCGTTGTTGGAGCTTTTCCCCATTTTTGTGGGTACAGAAGTGTGGGTGGGTGCTTGCGGAATAGAGGTGTGTATTTCTATGACAATATGGGTGTTGTGCAGCAATTAATCGGCAAGACGGCAACCTCTCCACCATGGTGCTGTAACATTCTGGAGGTGGATCCACTGGACCACCGCAGGCGATGGCGTAAGCCCCTACCAGGGAGTGAAATCTAAGTGGGACCCGGTTTTCACCAGAGCCCACCGCAAAGCGGGATGGTCTTTCTGCGGCGGGTGTCCACCAGGTCACTACCACTGGCGGGGCTTGCCTGCGGGTGGCCGGCCAAGGGTGGCGAGGTACGGAACGGCAGGCAGGCTCGTAGTCGAGGACAGGCAAAAGGTCAGGACAGGCGGCAAGGTTCGTAGACGGGAGACGTAGCAGAGGGTCGGTAAAACAGGAAGGCAATACAGGGGCGCTCAGGAACACTTTTACCATGGGCATGAACACCAAGGATCCGGCGAGGGGCCCGGGAGGGAAGTGACCGGACTAAATAGGAGCAGTGCCCGGGAAAGAACCAATTACCAGCGCACTGCCCCTTTAAAATCAAATTGCCGGCCGGCGCAAGCCCCCTAGGGGCGGAGATAAAGCGCCGGGACGCGGAAGCGCCTGAGCAGGAGCGTGGCCGGGTAAGTGCATGCCGCGGGGGGGGGAGGCGAGCGGACCCCGAACCCGACGGGGGCACCCGCTCGGTGCAGGGGCACGGCGGCTGCCTGCGACCCGGAACAGTGGGCGCAGGGGGGTCCGTGACAGGGTGCTGTTTGCTGAGGAGAATGGTTTATAAAAAGGGTTTATTGTGTAATGCACATTTGTTGCTGTGCATGTTCCAGGTGTGACCCATTCATGCTGATGCTCCCTATTATTTCCAGTGGGAAAAGGTTTTTGGGTTTGGCACTGGGAGTGGAGCAAAGGGGCAAGGCGTCCCAGAGAGTCTCTGGAGCGTGGTCCAAGAAATCAGTTTTGTTAGTTGGTTGGCACTGAGTATTGGGGACTTGGGAGTGTATTCTAGAGTGTGGGGGTGTTGGGAGGAATTAGTGGAGCAAGTTTGGGGCTGTCGTTCCCAAAGATAATATTTTGGTCCTGCTTCTAATTTTTATTGGTATATGTTTTTGGGGGGAGGTTTCCTTTGCATGTGAATCGCATGAAGGCAGCGGCCATTGTTTTTTGGTATAAGGTACAAGGACGGTCGATGTTTAGAGGCACCGGTGGAGTGTTGATAGGCCGCATCCCATGTCTTTGGTTTGTTGCGCTCATTGTCGCACCTGTTGGACTCGGAGTGTGCTCCTCTTATGAGGGAGTTTTGTTTCAGGCGCATTTGTTTTTGCCCTTCTTGGGCTTTTCGTATAGCTGAGCTGGTGGCGGGAAGTTGTCAGTCACTGGGGGCGTTGTTGTTTGTGGATGTAAGGTGAGGCAGACGGGTTGTCATGATCGGATCAGCTGGGTGGGTAGATGTGTTTTTCCTGCAAAAGGTTGGTGGGTAGTGATCTTTTCTCATAATTTGCTTGGAGAATTTTCTGAGTATTCGGCCAGAGAGTGGCCCGTTCTGTCCATCCATGAGGATGGTCGTGCATTGTCATGGTATCAATTCTTGCTGGTTTTCCAGTGTTGTTTTAGGGTTTGCAGTTTGAATGATAGGAAATATGGGACACAGTCCTTTGAGATTGGGGCTGTGACTGAAGCGAATAGATGGGGTTTGGGGGAGGATGTAATCAAGAAGATAGACTATTGGGAGTCATTGTGTTTTAAAAGGTATGTCCAGCCTTGTTTGGTCGTGTAGATGGGACATGGTCAGTCTGGGACTCCATAGTTGATGGTGGTGGCTTTGCTTTGATGTCATTTTCTTCCTGAACTGCAGCTTTACCTGGCTGTGGATCATGAATATTTTGTTGATTTATAAGACTGCAACATCCCAGCCCAGGGAAGATGCTGAGGGGGCAACAGCTGGTCTTGTCACTGTGTGGCAGCAACAGGGATCCAGCCCCTCCATGGTGGGAAAGCTTGATGGTGACTATCACACCCTCAGGCGGTGCTCCGCAGGCGCTACAAGGGCAATTATTGCAAGTGATTGTGGTTCTTGTATTGGAGGTGGTGCATATAAAGATTGTGTACAGATAAAATAGCTAATCCAAATGCATAAACTTTACTGGAGGAAGTACAAGAGTACCATCACAGATTCCAGCAGTGCAGAAAAGAGTCCCATCACAGATTCCAGCCAACAAGAGTCCCATCACAGATTCCAGCAGACAAGAGTCCCATCACAGATTCCCCGCCCAAAAAGGCCCCTGAACAAGAGTCCCACACAGATTCCACAGTGCAACAAAAGTCCCATCACAAATCCAGCAGAAAGATCCCACAAATTCCACAGGCAGACAAAAGTCCCATTCCAAAATCCAGCAGAAAAGTCCCCCAAGATTCCAGCAGACAAGAGTCCCATCACAGATTTTCCCGCAGACAAAGTCCCTCACAATTCCAGCAGCCAAAAGTCCCTACAGAATTCCAGCAGAAAGATCCATCACAGTTCCAGCAACAAGATCCCTCACAGATTCCCGCAACCCAAAGAGCCCATCCAGATTCCGCAGACAAAGTCCCCCACGATTCCAGAGACAAGAGTCCTCACAGATTCCAGCAAAAGAGCCCATCACAATCAGCAGTGCAGACAAAATCCCATCACGATTCCAGCGACAAATCCCTCCAGATTTCCCAAAGACAAGGTTTCCCCTCACAGATTCCGCAACAAGAGTCCCCCTACAATTCCACAGACAAGCCCCTCACCCGAATTTCCACAAGGGCAAGATCCCTCACAGATTCCCAACAACAAGATCCCATCACAGATTCCACATGCAGAACAAATCCCATCACAGATTCCAGCATGCGACAAGATCCCCTCACAGATTCCCAAATGCGACAAGATCCCTCCAGATTCCAGCAGACAAACCCCACAATTTTCCCCCAGTGCAACAAAATCCCACACAGATCCAGAGACAAAACCATCACGATTCCCCAGTCAACAAATTCCCATCAAGAATCCACAGACAAGATCCCCACAGATTCCGCAGGCAACAAGATCCCATCACAATCCACAACAAAGTCCCATCCCCAATTCCACATGAAAAAAGAGTCCCTCACAGATTCAGCAACAAGAGTCCCATCACAGTTCCAAAGACCAAAAATTCCCATCACAGTTCCCGCAAAAGAGCCATCACAGATTCCAGCAGACAAGAGTCCCCATCAAATTCCAGCAGACAAAGCCATCACAGACCCAGAGGCAACAAGACCCATCACCGATTTTCAGCATCAGACAAAACCCCCCACAGATTACAGCAGTCAGCAAAGTCCCACACGATTCCAGCAGTGCAGACAAGATCCAAACACAGATTCCAGCAGACAAGAGTCCCCCTCACGTTCCCGCAATGCAAACAATCCCATCACAAATTTCCCAGCAGAAAAATATCACAGTTCCGCAGACCCAAAAACCCACACAGATTCCAGGGGAGACAAGTCCCATTCGGAAAAAACCAAGCAGACAAGAGTCCCACAGATTCCGCAACAAGTCCCATCACAGATTCCACAACAAGACCCCTCACAGATTCCACTGGAACAAACCCATCACAGATCCAGCAGACAAGATCCCATCACAGATTCCAGCAGTGCAGACCCAAGAGTCCCATCACAGATTTTCCAAGCAAACAAGAGTCCATCACAGATTCCAGCAGACAAGAGTCCCATTTAAAAGGGTTCCAGCAGACAAGAGTCCCATCACGGATTCCAGCAGACAAAAGTCCCATCACGGATTCCAGCAGACAAGAGTCCCATCACAGATTCCAGCAGACAAGAGACCCATCACAGATTCCAGCAACAAGGTCCATCACAGATTCCAGCGCACAAGATCCCATAAAAGATTCCAGCAGACAAGAGTCCCCCAATTCAGCAACAAGTCCTAAATTTCCAAACAGTGCAGACAAGAGTCCCATCACCAGAGTTCAGCAGTACAGAAAGAGTCCCCACACAAACCAGGGAGGTGCAGGTAAAGAGTCCCATCACAGATTCCAGCAGTGCAGAAAGAGGGCCCTCACAATTCCAGCAGTGCAGACAAAGTCCCATCCAGAATTTCCCGCACTGCAGACAGACTCCCATCACAGATTCCAGCAGTCAAGAGTCCCATCACCGATTCCAGCAGACAAGAGTCCCCCAAGGTTCCAGCAGACAAGAGTTTTCATCACTAGGAGAGCGAAAAGTCCATCACAGATTCCAGCATGCAGACAAGATCCCATCACAGATTCCAGCAGTGCAGACAATAGTCGCCAACTAGATTCAGCGTGCAGACAAAGTCCCATCCAGATTCCAGCAGGACAAGAACCCATCACAGATTCCAGCAGACAAATCCCATCACAATTCCAGCAGAAAAAGTCCCATCACCGATTACAGCGTGCAGACAAGAGTCCCATCAGGGTTTTTAGCAGACAAAGATTCCATCACAGACCCAGCAGACAAGATCCCCCTCACGGGTTTCCCCGGAAAAAGAGCCCATCACAGATTCCAGCAGACAAGGTCCCATCACAGATTCCCCGCAGAAAGACCCATCACAGATTCCAGCAGACAAGAGCCCATCACAGTTCCAGCAGTGAGACAAGAGTCCCATCACAGTTCCACATGAGACAATATCCCCTACAGATTCCAATGCGACAACTCCCACACGATTCCCCAACAAGAGTTTCCCCTCAAGATTCCGCGTGCAGACAAGGTTTCCCCTCACAGTTTCCAGCAGTGCAGACAACAGTCCCATCCGGATTCCCCAGACAAAATGACCCCTCCCGATTCCCGCAGACAAAGTCCCATCACGATTTTCCACGGAAAAAAGGTCCCATCACAGATTCCACAGACAAGTCCCATCCGATTCCAGCGTGGACAAAGTCCCATCACGATTCCACAAACAAAGCCCCCCAATTTCCGAGACAAGAGTCCCCTCACGATTCCAGCGACAAGATCCCTCAACCGGGTTTCCCGCAGACAAGATCCCCTCACGGGTTTACAGAAAATCCCCTCCGATTCCACAACAAAGCCCTCACAGATTCCACAACAAGGGTTTCCCTCACAGATTTTCCGCAGACAAATCCCATCACAGATTCCCACAGACAGAGCCCCTCAAAAAGATTCCAGCAACAAAGTCCCCTCCAATTCCCAGCAGACAAGAGTCCCACACAGATTCCAGAAGGGCAAATCCCCACAGTTCAGCAGGGAAAAGAGTCCCCCACAGATTCCGCTGCAGCAAAAGCCCATCACGATTTCCCCAAAGGGAAAAGTTCCCATCACAGTTTCCCGCAGAAAAAGATCCCCCCACAATTCCCCTGCAGACAAGATTCCCCCTCACGGGTTCCACAACAAAGGGCCCCCAAGGGTTTTGCGACAAAGTCCGATTTCCCAAA